>JADBJO010013754.1:15000-51029 GCA_016801955.1 Conus betulinus
CATTATCTGCACCCAATAAAATGGTGTTGGATTTGCATGGGTGAAACTTCTTCCGTCTGAGGACAGAATCCATTTTATTAAATTATTTGAGGGGGAATTTTCCGTTTTTTGTAAATCTGAAAAAAAAAAAGGTTTTTCAAAACAGTCTCTAAAACTGCGCAAATTACGTATCGAGTGCGTCTTACCATAAAACGGAAGTGCCGAATCGGAAGTACTCTTTATTTTAGGAAACAAAGATAAAGCACCATTTGCCGAAATCTAGATTTTGAGTTTGGAGTTACTTGGAAAGCGTGAGAATGTCCTATCTTAAAGAAGGTGATTCAGTTGAGGAGATCAACGTTGGCATCACTAATAAGTGGCGATGGGCTTGGCTTAACGAAACAGATGATGAAAAAACGACAACATCGTGTGTTTGGTGTTTGAAGACGAACAAACCTGGTGTAGTGTTTTGCCGCATGTGCAACTCAGACCTTAAGTATGGATCCAATGGAAAACCTCAGCTAGCAAAGCACGCCAGAAGTCCGGACCATATTAAAAGCATGAAGATGAGAATTTCAGCAAAATCTTTTTCAGCAGCCTTCCATGCCCCCCCCCCCCCCCCCCTCCGTTAGTGACACACACACACATGCATGCACACACATGCACACACACACACACACACAGATGAATGTAAGGCACAGAGAGAGAGAGAGAGAGAGAGAGAGACATGATAGTCGGGAAAAAAATATTTAAAGAAAAAAAAAACATAAAAGAAAAGTAAATATGAGGGTTAGTTTTCTGGAAAAGGATGGGGAAACTACTAAAGGTTCTATTTTCTTCGTGTAATAAAATGGGTTAGTTTTGGAAGTACAGTGGAAGCACTCTATTAAGACCTTAGAAAAATGCACAGATTTGTGATCTTGATACCCTTACTGCCCATCTATGTCCAAGGCACCACCAAGCTGGTTTTGGGGGGGTAAGTTTTTTCTTTCTGTTTTTTTTTTTTTTAATTTAAAATGATGACTTCTGTTCACGTATAAGCAATAAAATGTGTTGCAAACAGGCCTCAGTTCCAAATTTCTTTTCACCAGAGGCCACAAAAACTGTCTGAATTTTTCAAAAAATCAATTTCGGCCGGGGGGCTTTGCTCCCCTGGGTCCCCCACTAGGGGCACTGCCCCTGGACCCCGCCAGGGGCACTGCCCCTGGACCCCGCCAGGGGCCTAGGCAGCCCCTGGACCCCGACCTTTCAGTTTTTCAATTTTTTTCCAGTTTCACCCATGGATTTGTAGAAAACATTGTCTATTTAGCTCAAAGATGGACACAGCAAAGGTGTGTTTTATAAACATTGTCTATTTAGCTCAAAGATGGACACAGAAAAGGTGTATTTATGGTTTTTTTGTTTTTCTCTTTTGATGTTATGTTTATGAAGGAATATGCTGTTCAGCAGCTGGGTAGTGGTAATGTGTGTTGGTCTTCTTGTGCAGTTTCACAGTTGTGCACAGGACAGAAGTGATAAAGAAAACATTGAACCCCACCTGGAAACCTTTTGCCATTTCTGTCAGGACTCTGTGTAATGGAGACTATGATAGGTGAGTGGACAGGATCATGAATGCAGGTAATGTGGAAGGGACGTAGTGTTTAGTTATATGTGTCCATGTGTGAATATTTATTTGTGCACGTAAAGGTATTCACGGTTATTTGTCGATTTATAAATTTGGTGTATATAGTTATGTTGGCATTCTTAATAGAATAAACGTCAGATGACATGCGAGGAGGAGGATAAAAGAAATTATTCATTGACACCAGATTTTGCTGAGGCTGCTTATCTGTAAACTTGCCTTGACATATGTTTTCATCCTGTTTCTCTCCCTCCCCCATCACCTTTCCTCCTTTAGCCTCTCATCTACTCACCCTCCTCTTTCACCCTCCCCACTTCTGCATCCCGCACTCTACCAACATCATTGCCAAAAAAAGAGAGAAGGCATTAAAACACTCTGATTCAGAATGATAGTTACTTGTTGCAATCTCTTGTTTGGCAGTGCAGCTTAAAACCAGCCAATAAGAAGACGCTGTGTGATGTTGCTTGTTGCCAGACCTTGATGTCAGTGTCAAAGTTAAGAGCTGTCCAGCATGAAATGCCTGTGGTGTTGTTCTCGTAGCAGATTTCTAGCAGGGCCTGCAGCTCCCAGGGAATAACTTGCTGCTAAAGTTTACCACCGCCGTCTGTTTTCTTTTCTATTTATCTGCTGGGGTCCTGATCACAGTGTTGCCATGGGCAGCCTTGTGATTGTCTGGGATCTGTCCCAAGCACTAAGGGAATGCCACAAACAGGATCTCTCTGCGTCATCAGGTCCGAAGACCAGATTTCAGATGACGGTGTAAGGACTGCTTGAAGAAAAGAACAATGTCTCAAAGATTCTTCTTGTTCCCTATGCTTTTCATTGGCATAGCTTGGTGCCATGACCAACATTTGTTTGGAGTTATGGGCTTGTAATTGTCTTACCATGGGAGCAAGAGTTACCCTTCTTGTTTGTTGTGACTTTGTCTGAAACACAAATCGTTCTGTTTGCAGATGCATCAAAGTGGAGTGTCACGACTGGGATGCTGATGGAGGGTAGGTGAAGTTTGTAAAGGCTGTGGTTGTGTAATAGTTTGTGTACAAGTGTGTGTGATTTGTGCCCCATCTTCTCTGATTGACATGAATATTACTACATGGATCCAGATTTTCTGCAACACAGCTATATCCAGGCTTGTTATGTCCAAATCCCAGCATTACCAGTCCACAGATAGGAGGGTCAGGTGGCCTTGTGGTCACTCTGCAGAGGAGACCATTCACTATTTTAAGTCATTCAAATTCATTAAGCCCCATACTTGTAACAGAAAATACAAGGGGTAACATTTATTTAATTGTGAAGCCAAACTGAAAGTAAGTCCTGTTAGATCAGAGACCTACTAGTTCCCTGCAGCAATACAGTCTCAGTGTATCAGCTTACATCAAAAACATTTACATCTAATGATCGCAGGTGTGAATGAGGGAGAGAGAAAAGTGCAGACACAAACACCATCAGATGTTTTAGGTGCACTCTCTCTCTCGCTTGCTCTCTGTACACACACACACACACGCGTGCGCGCACGCACGCACGCACGCACACACGCACACATGCACGCACGCGCACACACACACGCACACACACACACACACCTGTATGTGTGTGTGTGTGTGTGTGTATGTATGCGTGCGTATGTTATTTACAAGCATATTTTCTTTGCACGATATAGCCTGATTTCCCTGGAAAGAATGCGTCAACACAAATATTTAAGACTTGATTGACTTTTCCATCCTGTTACACCTGCATGCATTTACTTTTCAGAGCTGAATTTCTGTTCAACTTGCATTCAGCCTGCTGTCATTTTCCATGGATATTCTCACAGAACCAAGGTTTATCATTTTATCCCAGCAGACTAGCACCCAGTTCACCATTCAGCACTGAAGGAATCTGAGAGAAACAACAACAAAAAAGCAACTTTTGTTCAATGTTCCAAGGTTGAATCTTTCTTTGTAAATTGTTGCCTTGTTCTGGCGATAAGACATATGGTCTCTGTGTGTGTGTGTGTGTGTGTGTGCATGTACATGCATGTATGCATGTGTGTTAGTGGAAGTATGCGTGCGGGTGTGTGCAAGCAAGTGCATGTGCGCACATGCATTTCATATTTAAAAGCACATTTGTTTAAGGATGTCTGTTTTGTTCATGCATGTTTGGCATGTATGTATTTAATATCAGTGTACTTCTGTTGATCTTAGACATGACTTCATTGGAGAGTTCAAGACAACACTGCGAGAACTGTCAAGGGGACCAGAAGAAAAGAACAGATATGAAGTAAGGCTGTGTGTCTGTGTCTGTCTCTCTGTCCTTGTCACGCTTTGGCCAGGAGAGTGATAGATGTAATGTTCACCACTACATGTTGACAAAATGGAGAGTGATAGATGTAATGTTTACCACTACATGTTGACAAAATGGAGAGTTTCTAAGCTATGTCAATGGATTGTATCCTCACAGAGAAGCCAGTGTCATGAAGGGAGTGTCACTGCATGGCGACCAGTCTGTATGGGCAACACCATATCTGCAAAGTCATGAAGCTTTTGCTACATGTCAATTGATCATGGAATTGTTGATGGAGAACATGAATCTAACATGTTAGTCAGGTGTAGAATCCCAAGATGACAAGGCTTTGCCATAACTTTAGGTGTGTTTGGGTGTACCTTCATGTATATATGCATCTGTAAGTGTGCACATGACCACCTGAACATGCAAATGAGTTGACAGTATGTGTACAGACTTATCTTTTTGGAATGGCAGTGTAGTTACAGGCAACTTATTCCAAAATAAAAGAAATGATTAATGAACATTCTGAATTGGTGAAAATGCTTATCTATAGCATGAAAGAAAACTGGGAAAATGTTAATTTTCCACAAACGATGCTCCCAGGATTTCACAGAGAGGGGGAGAGAATGATGATTCCGTCAGAACCAACCCAGTAACGACTTGTGTGTTCCATTTTTTGAAATTTAGTCAAAATGTGATGTTACGTGCCATCAACAAGTGCAGTTTCAACATGTGTAACAAATATACTGCAAAACTCTTTTAAAATTGTTTTATTATTTAAAATCATTCACACAAAGAACGACATTCTGGAGGAAATGTATCGAAGCTGTGACAAAAATTTCTGAATGTTAAATGCCTGTTCACAGATACAGTGCTAACTGTTTCACACAAGTTCTCTGTTCCTTGATGCCGTACATGTGAACAAGCATGGTTGTCCATTATAATTCTTGAATGACATGGCCTACCAGAAAAAAAAAAACAGAGCAGAAAGAAAGAGGGCATCATGACATAATGGACTAGGACAGTTATCATGCAGTTCTTTCTGATGATTAAGGCAGGATGCACAGGTACGAAAGAACACATGATGTGTGTGTGTTTGTGAAATTCGTAAAGAAAAAGGTGACATGGAAGTTTGTATGTGTGATTCAATAAATGTGCATAGGTTTGAGTGTGTGTGTGTGTGTGTGTGTGTGTGTGTGTGTGTGTGTTGATGAAGACGGTTATTTCAGGTTAATTGTTAGCTTTTACGTACATGAGAGTTGGCCAGAATTTGGAACGTGTGTTTCTGTCTGCTTCAGTGTATCAGTGCCAAGAAGAGAGCAAAGAAAGGCAGCAAATACCAGAACTCCGGAGTGGTGAGTGCCTGTAAACCACTGTGAACTAGACAGTTTGTCTCTGTACTTCTTCATCATTGTCATATCCTTTCCATAATCGTCATTGTTATCACCTTGGGGTGAACATTGTTCGGTAAAATGTCCATTCACATGTTTACCATAATGAGAAATACCATAGTTTTTGAAGAGAAATGACACCCGTTACCCTGTTCCAGATCCTGTGCATATATCTGGTCTTTGATGCGTGTGGATTTTTTTTTACGTGTTTGTTTATTGCTTGATTACATGATCATTAGGGTCATATTTAACTGCTGTATTCAGTGAGGGAGCAGGGTGACTTATCCCTTCAGTTCTTAATTGAACATGAAATGAGGCAGGGAACCGATCCAGTGGACAAAAGGCCTAGGAGCAAGCAGTACTGCCTTTGAGAAGGATTACAATGGTTCCCTCATGCACCTAGTGAAGAGTTTTCATATTTATTGTATATTTTCTTAATTTTATGTTCCCATTTCATTCATCTTCACTCCCCCCCCCCCCCCCCCCCCCCCCCCCCCCCCCATCTTTGCCAAGTCATTACTATGAAGACAGAGGGGTTGTTGGCCTGCGCTTGTTTTTTCCCCCACTATTAGATTGTTCGTCTTTATATTTGTCTTTCTTTATTCAAGTTTAAAAGGCTGTGCCAGTCTTGAATAAAAGTTACTCAGAGTTAGGTTTCCTTATGGGAGCAAGAGTTACCCTACTTGTTTATTGTTCATTCAATTCTTGTTTGGCATGGGAAGAGAAACCTTATTTAGACCCTTTTTTTTGGTCTTTGGGGGAGGGGGGGGGTAGTTGGACAGGCAAGTATGAGAAAATGGAATTTTCCTACTCAGAGAAGTTTCACAATATGTTTACCTTTGGGAATGCTAGGATGCTGACCCACATCCCTACTTAGCCGGGAATAGGTGTGGAACCAACAGCCAGCTCAAATGGGGACATGTCAAGGGTAATCACTCTGCAATTTTTCTGTGCATAAGAGACATGGGGTTAGCTCCCATGGCGCCCATGCCTCCCAAGTTAATTTTCATAAAGAACCTGATATAGCAGTTTTCCACACCAAGTGAGAATAAGGTACTTGTTTGGACAGGTAAGCATTGTGTAAAATACTGTAAGTAGTAGAATTCCTTTATTTTCCAGGAAGAACCATTTTTTTGCCATAATGGTTTGACAGCCTGGAAAAGGACTTGTGTGTGTATAGAGACTATGACTTGCAGATTTAAGACTGTGCATGTGGTACACTGTTTGCACTTAACTGGATTTGTTTTGCGGTTGCAGGTGGAATTGTTGTCCTGTAAAATTGCTAAGGTCTACACTTTCCTGGATTACATCAGAGGAGGGTATGTTTAAAAGTTGCTTTACTTTGTTTTTAAAAAAGTCATGGTATCATATTTTTTTTTAATTTCAGTTTGCACAGTTGAAAATAGACATATTTCAGTGATCTGAACTGGAAATTGAGATGTGAAACCTATACTGATATTAATTTCTCAGCTATATGATAATGGAGGGGAAAAAACCCAGGTGGTTGGGGAGACAGCCTATTTCTGGAACATGGACCACAAATGAGAGTGCACCCAAAACATCATACCCTGCCACTGGCTGCCATGGCGCGCAGTGGCTAGTGTTGCCCAGTCCCAGCTGGGGGGTCTTGGGTTTGATTCCCGTCAGAGCATTTTTTTATGTATGGGATTTTTTTTGGCCTGTGACTAGCTCCTGCCTAGAGCTGAGTTTGCTGTGGGCTCGGGTGAGGAGACAGGAACCACATAGTCGAGTTTCATTCACTTAATGGATGTGTCTCAGAGTGTGCTGTTTAGATTTCCTGATATGATTTCTGAAGGATTTTATATGTTTTGCAATCATCATTTGATAATCCTTTTTTTTTTTCATTTGATATCCTTTTTTTTTTTTCGTCAAGGACAAGAATCCACTGTACATTTGCAGTGGATTTCACAGCATCCAACGGTGATCCCAAGTCTCCCAGTTCTCTTCACTACATGAACGCTTACCGCCCCAACCCTTATGCCACAGCCAGCCAGTCTGTGGGCAAACATCATTCAAGATTACGACACGTAAGCAAACATATGTGTGTGTGTGTCATGCATGTTTAGAACTCTTTCTTTCCTTTCAACTTTCCTCTAATGCTTTAAATTTTTCAAACATATGTGTGTGTTTATATGTTTGTGTCACTTTTCTCTCATTGTTAATCAGTCTGATTATTATATGTTTGTGTCAGTCAGTTTAATCAGGTCTGTTTAATTCTGTTCATGTGAGAATTTTTGTATTTTTATCCCATGTCAACTTTTTTTTTTTTCAAAAGCTGTCCAAAACAAACTGCAGTAGAACTTGTCACAAACTTGATCTCACTTGATGACAAAAATGCTGGGAGGCATATTTTCCACCAGGGAGTCCACTTGTCTGTTTGAAGTTTGTATGTCAGCTGGATTATGTAAAACTGTAGAACTGAACTTGTTTAAGGATGGAGTGTTGCCCAAGGACAAATCAATCAGTTTTTTGCGTGGATCTGTCTTGTAGATCTTGATCAAAGAGTCAAGCCATCATTTCGTCACATTATTGTCAAGATCACCACAAGTTTACCACAGAACTTAAACACTAAAGTTACTGTTACGAATTGATAAGTGTCAACAAAGTACTATGTCTTCTTGAATGCAGACCCTGACAGTTTGTATTTCATGCATACAGTTTGTATTTCATGCGCACAGTTTGTATTTAATGCGTACAGTTTGTATTTCATGTGTACAGTTTGTTTTTCATGCGTACCCAAGTTGAAAAAAAGAGTACACAGGAAGGAACTTTTTCTGCCCTAACCAATTATTACTGCCCTTTGTGAACAAAACCATTTTCACATGAAGTGACTTGGAAGGGGAAGATCCAAGATCATTCTTAGAGGTCTGTCTCCTCATAAGTGCCTTTCTAGTTGCTGTAAGTAATAACCTCAACTGCTGTGGTTCTGTGAGCTCTGCACCCTCCTCAGTACCCTTCTAGTTTGTGTTGCAAGAAATAACCGGCTTAACTGCTATGGTTCTGTGAGAGGTGTGTAGTCTCCTTAGTGCCCGTCTGGTTGTTGTAAGAAATAATCTGCTCAACTTCTGTGGTTCTTAGAGGTCTGTGCTGTTCTTAATGCCCTTTTGGTGTTGCTGTAGGAGATAACCTGTTCAAATGCTAGTAATCTGGTGGTGTGCACTGGCTTTTGAATTGTCTTATCAGTTTAATTGGCACCTAGTGGTGTTTGCACGTTGCTACACTCATGGTATGACTTGTATGGTGGGCTGGGCTCAAAATGACATGACTTGTTATCATGGGAAGAGACACTGGCAGGTTGTGAAGTCAGGCACCAGCAGGATTGGAACTTGCAACAGGTGACTGCAAACTGCTAGCTTTACCACTGAGCTGAAAACAACAACAACAAAAAACAAGGCTGGTGTCTATTCATGGTCAGCTGGTAGTCTTTACAGTTTTCAGTTTTACTGTGTCAGTGCTCATTTTGATGGAGTTTTCTCTGTGTCTGGTCCTGGTCATAAGTTTGTGAATTTCAGTACATTGATATGATGAATTGGAAAAAATAAAACTTTATTTTAACCTTTGTGCATTGTTTCAGAGACAAATTGTTTCCTGCCCTAGGTTTCGGAGCCAGGTTGCCCCCAGATGGAATTGTTTCCCATGAATTTGCCCTGGTATGTACAAACATATCTTGTCGTTAGTATATATTTTATGTGTTGTTTTTTTGTTTGTTTGTTTGTTTTTACAGATTTTTGTCTTTTTCATTTTATTATCTAATGCTTTGCTCTACCTCATTTTGAATTAACGAACATGAAAATATGTGTAACCATGACAACCAGAACCAGCCTGCTGTGATGCATGTCAGAACATGACTTTTGCTGTTTGCTTCCTGCAGAACGGCAACCCCCAGAACCCGTACTGTGAGGGCATTCAAGGCGTGCTGCAGGCCTACCACAAAACTCTGCACGCCGTGCAGCTCTATGGACCCACCAACTTTGCTCCCTGTGTCAACCACGTGGCAAGGTGAGGGAAGCTGACAGTGCATTGATTCTACACATTTCAGTCAGGTCTTCAAGTAAAGTCAGGAACTTTACCTAACAGGCTCTCTGTGGAAGAGAAGAATATCAGGGCGGAAGTAGTGATGAAGGGGGGAGAAGGCTGGATTCCACTGGCTTGGGTAAACTCACAAGAAACTTTCTCAGTTGTCCAAATTTTGGAGAGAATTTGTTGAGAGATGTGGTGTCTGCCTCCACATCAGAATACATGTGTTTAATTTGTAGATTGTTGTGGTCTGTAGTACACTGGCTTTGCCCTTCAGTGGCCACTGCAGGAAGTGGAAGTTGGTGTCTTCTTGTGGATGGCGTCTAGATTTGAGGAAAGCAAATGAGTATCCATCAGTAATAGTTACCAACACGAACAAACACAGAAACAGGTACATCTACAGCAAAATGTGTCAAATGCAAGATTTTAAGACATATTTTGGTGTGTTTTGTATGTGAATCCCCCCCCCCCCCCCTTTTTTTTTTTTTTTAAACTCAGTACCTCAATTTCCTAAGTTTGTCCAGCACTCAACAAAAATTAATTTGTTGGTTATCTTATTATTAGACGCAAAAAAAAAAAAACCATGGTGGTTAAATGACTAAACACTACACTGTTTTTGAAAGAGGTTTACCATGTTGTCTGGTTTCATTTTGTCCTTTGGTTGTGATTGGTACACAGGTTTGCAAGAGCTGCTCTCGGTGGAAACGATTACTTCATCCTGCTGATCATCACTGATGGCATCATCACCGACATGCCCCAGACCAGTGAAGCCATTGTCAATGTGAGTGAGGAGAAGGGCGATGAAGAAAGGATGTGTAAGATGGTACAAAGATCAGTTCAGTCCCGTTCATGTTGTTTGTGGCCGGCTGGCCAAAGGGGACCATAACAAGGCTGTCAGCTTTGACAGTCGGTTTCATGAGTGATTACCTGAGTAAACCAGTGTGTTCAGCTCTTTCCCAGTGTATTCTGGCAGAGCCAGTCCTTCCATGTGTATGTTCACTGATCTTGATTGCATAACCATTGCTCAACAGTATGTTTAGCAATTTACTAGTTTCCTTTTATTTCTGTGTTAGAGCTCATGGATGTTAGGTAACTCATGGATGCAGTTCTCTACCTAAAATTAGTTTTAAATTGAAGAAAAAAAAGGAAAATTTTGTGTGTTGGTGTGCACTCAGACTGTGACACCCAGTGCTGTGTGTTGGTGTGCACTCAGACTGTGATACCCAGGGCTGTGTGTTGGTGTTTACGGAGCCTGTGACACCCAGTGCTGTGTGTTGGTGTTCACAGAGACTGTGACACCCATTGCTGTGTGTTGGTGTTCACAGAGACTGTGACACCCATTGCTGTGTGTGTTGGTGTGCACTCAGACTGGCACCCATTGCTGTGTGTTGGTATTCACTCATACTGTGACACCCAGTGCTTTGTGTTGGTGTTCACTCAGACTGTGACACCCAGTGCTGTGTGTTGGTGTTCACTGAGACTGTGACACCCAGTGCTGTGTATTGATGTTCACTCAGACAGTGGCACCCAGTGCTGTGTGTGTTGGTGTTCAATCAGACTGTGACACCCAGTGCTGTGTGTTGGTGTTCAATCAGACTGTGACACCCAGTGCTGTGTGTTGGTGTGCACTGAGACTGTGGCATCCAGTGCTGAACAGTATGTTGCTAAGGGAGATAATACTGCAGTCCATATATGGATAGTACATGAGAACAAAGTTAAAACATGCGTGAATTGCTTAAAATGATTTCTCCTTTAAAAATCTTAGGTCAAATAAAAGCATGTATCTCTTTCAGAAGCTAGAAAAACACATGTTGTGGAACATCTGAGAACGGGGCATTCATTTAGTCTGATGGGAAATATGTCTGCAATCATTTAAGTCCCAGTTTTCAATATAAATGTTTGTAATAGTGAGTTTTCAGTCGCACAGAAAGCACAACCAAATTGTCGCATCATTTAAAAGATGTCAAAAGAGTGGCCTATAAGTAATCAGCACAAAACTGTGTCTTCCGTTCCACCACAGTTAACAGATGTTAAAAACTCTTCAGTGCTTGGATAGATCTGAGGAATTTTGTCAATTTGCTTCATGCTCTAGTCGTTTTGCCTTTGTGGTATTCTTTGCAAGGTGATCAGCCACTCTATTGCTTTGAATGCTGACATGACCAGGAATCCAAGCAAAAACTGTGTTTGTAACCAACAGATTTCAGTGAAGTGTACATATGAAAAAAAATTCATGAGCTGAGGGTGCTTGGGATTGCGACCAGCAGAGTTGCCTAAAGAAGGAAGCGAGTTAAAGAGTATGGAGAAGTCTGTCCAGATTTACAGACAATTCAGAGAGCCAGGACCAGTGATGACAAGCTCCACTCTAAAAGTCACATCCAGTGCATGAAAACATCTTGACAAAAAGCAATGAATGTTCTTCAAGTTACGACACACACTGATTGGGATGCTAAGAAAATTCTTCTTCATGTTTGCAGGGATTATACCTACTTCAGATTTGTCATTGTTGAAATTGTCTAACATTTTTTTTTTTTTTTTTGTGAGGCTTTGGTACATTGAATCTCACACATCAGGGCTTCAACTTTGAAGGTATTCTGTATACAAGATACACCATTAAGGGCTTTGACTCTGGGGGCATTCTGCACCACCCCCTGTATACAGGTCTGCATGCGGTCAGGACCAGTGAACCATCCTTTTTCAAGCGTAAATTGAAACTTTGTACTACTGTTTGAACCTGGTCTCTTAACATAAAAACGCTGCTTACGATCGTGCTTTTAGTCATCTCCAACTACACTGTTGTCCTCACAGCATATGCACAGATGACAAGGACCTAAAATATCAGAAATACTAAACTTTAAAAATTTTGATGATTTTTTTTTTTTCAGACAAACTAATGAACAGCCTATTTGTGTTTTTGTTAAACAGAGATCACAATAAGTCTGCAGGTTCTGAAATGAGTTCCTTTTTCTGTGGGTGTAGAAATGTTTAATCTTACGTTCTGTTAATTATAACAGCAGACATGCTTCGTTCAGCCAAGTTTCTTAACAGTTGACAGTAACAGTTAGCAAGGAAGATTTTGTTCATCCGTTTGATTTAAAGCATGTCAATGGTTTTCCTCTAGGGGCTAGGAAAGTGAACTTTTATGATTGTCTCCCCTTTTCTCGGATATTAGGAAATGTGACTTTATATACCTACAATCAAATGAATGTTTTGCAGGCATCCACTTTGCCACTGTCCATCATCATCATTGGAGTTGGGGATGCTGACTTTGAGGGTAAGATGTGTGATAATCAGCAGTGTGTATGTGTGAATGATGTTTGGACTGTGTCCTGCATTTAGTGCAGATAAGTGAAGGTTGGTTTGCTAGCATTAACCAGATCACTGATCAAATTTCAATGAATTTGCTCTGGCAAGGTACAGATACTTTTTATCTCTCAAAACTTCAGCCATGGCAGATGCTTTTGCTTTTAAGATTACAAGAAATCTAGTTTCCTGTGTTATGGTATCTCCTGGCAGCATTGATCGTTCCTTGATGTTGCCCTCTCTCATTGATATCTCTTTGTCAGCATCTATAGCTCCTAGCAGCATTTGATATCACCTAGCGGCAGTGATAGGTCCTTGACATTGATAGCTCCTAGCAGCGTTTGATATCACCTAGCGGCAATGATAGGTCCTTGACATTGATAGCTCCTAGCAGCGTTTGATATCACCTAGCGGCAATGATAGGTCCTTGACATTGATAGCTCCTAGCAGCGTTTGATATCACCTAGCGGCAGTGATAGGTCCTTGACATTGATAGCTCCTAGCAGCGTTTGATATCACCTAGCGGCAATGATAGGTCCTTGACATTGATAGCTCCTAGCAGCGTTTGATATCACCTAGCGGCAATGATAGGTCCTTGACATTGATAGCTCCTAGCAGCGTTTGATATCACCTAGCGGCAATGATAGGTCCTTGACATTGATAGCTCCTAGCAGCGTTTGATATCACCTAGCGGCAATGATAGGTCCTTGACATTGATAGCTCCTAGCAGCGTTTGATATCACCTAGCGGCAATGATAGGTCCTTGACATTGATAGCTCCTAGCAGCATGGATGTCTCCTTGACATTGAAGCTCCAACAACATTAATACCTCATTAACACTGACAGATCACAGAAGTCTCTCAGCAACATTGACAGTTCCCAGCAACATTGACGTCTCTCAGCAACATTGACAGTTCCCAGCAACATTGACGTCTCTCAGCAACATTGACAATTCCCAGCAACATTGACGTCTCTCAGCAACATTGACAGTTCCCAGCGACATTGACGTCTCTCAGCAACATTGACAGTTCCCAGCAACATTGACGTCTCTCAGCAACATTGACAGTTCCCAGCAACATTGACGTCTCTCAGCAACATTGACAGTTCCCAGCAACATTGACGTCTCTCAGCAACATTGACGTCTCTCAGCAACATTGACAATTCCAGCAACATTGACGTCTCTCAGCAACATTGACAATTCCCAGCAACATTGACGTCTCTCAGCAACATTGACAGTTCCCAGCAACATTGACAATTCCCAGCAACATTGACGTCTCTCAGCAACATTGACAATCCCAGCAACATTGACCTCTCTCAGCAACATGGACAATTCCCAGCAACATTGATGTCTCTCAGCAACATTAACAATTCCCAGCAACATTGACAATTTATAGCAACATTGACATCTCTCAGCAACATTGACAATTCCCAGCAACATTGACAATTTATAGCAACATTGACGTCTCTCAGCAACATTGACAGTTCCCAGCAACATTGACGTCTCTCAGCAACATTGACAGTTCCCAGCAACATTGACGTCTCTCAGCAACATTGACAGTTCCCAGCAACATTGACGTCTCTCAGCAACATTGACAGTTCCCAGCAACATTGACGTCTCTCAGCAACATTGACAGTTCCCAGCAACATTGACGTCTCTCAGCAACATTGACAGTTCCCAGCAACATTGACGTCTCTCAGCAACATTGACAGTTCCCAGCAACATTGACGTCTCTCAGCAACATTGACAGTTCCCAGCAACATTGACGTCTCTCAGCAACATTGACAATTCCCAGCAACATTGACGTCTCTCAGCAACATTGACAATTCCCAGCAACATTGACGTCTCTCAGCAACATTGACAGTTCCCAGCAACATTGACAATTCCCAGCAACATTGACGTCTCTCAGCAACATTGACAGTTCCCAGCAACATTGACGTCTCTCAGCAACATTGACAATTTCCAGCAACATTGACGTCTCTCAGCAACATTGACAGTTCCCAGCAACATTGACAATTCCCAGCAACATTGACGTCTCTCAGCAACATTGACAATTCCCAGCAACCTTGACCTCTCTCAGCAACATGGACAATTCCCAGCAACATTGATGTCTCTCAGCAACATTAACAATTCCCAGCAACATTGACAATTTATAGCAACATTGACATCTCTCAGCAACATTGACAATTCCCAGCAACATTGACAATTTATAGCAACACTGACGTCTCTCAGCAACATTGACAGTTCCCAGCAACATTGACGTCTCTCAGCAACATTGACAGTTCCCAGCAACATTGACGTCTCTCAGCAACATTGACAGTTCCCAGCAACATTGACGTCTCTCAGCAACATTGACAATTCCCAGCAACATTGACGTCTCTCAGCAACATTGACAATTCCCAGCAACATTGACGTCTCTCAGCAACATTGACAGTTCCCAGCAACATTGACAATTCCAGCAACATTGACGTCTCTCAGCAACATTGACAATTCCCAGCAACATTGACGTCTCTCAGCAACATTGACAGTTCCCAGCAACATTGACAATTCCCAGCAACATTGACGTCTCTCAGCAACATTGACAATTCTCAGCAACATTGACCTCTCTCAGCAACATTGACAATTCCCAGCAACATTGACGTCTCTCAGCAACATTAACAATTCCCAGCAACATTGACAATTTATAGCAACATTGACATCTCTCAGCAACATTGACAATTCCCAGCAACATTGACAATTTATAGCAACATTGACGTCTCTCAGCAACATTGACAGTTCCCAGCAACATTGACGTCTCTCAGCAACATTGACAGTTCCCAGCAACATTGACAATTTCCCAGCAACATTGACGTCTCTCAGCAACATTGACAATTCCCAGCAACCTTGACCTCTCTCAGCAACATGGACAATTCCCAGCAACATTGATGTCTCTCAGCAACATTAACAATTCCCAGCAACATTGACAATTTATAGCAACATTGACATCTCTCAGCAACATTGACAATTCCCAGCAACATTGACAATTTATAGCAACACTGACGTCTCTCAGCAACATTGACAGTTCCCAGCAACATTGACGTCTCTCAGCAACATTGACAGTTCCCAGCAACATTGACGTCTCTCAGCAACATTGACAGTTCCCAGCAACATTGACGTCTCTCAGCAACATTGACAGTTCCCAGCAACATTGACGTCTCTCAGCAACATTGACAATTCCCAGCAACATTGACGTCTCTCAGCAACATTGACAGTTCCCAGCAACATTGACAATTCCCAGCAACATTGACGTCTCTCAGCAACATTGACAATTCCCAGCAACATTGACGTCTCTCAGCAACATTGACAGTTCCCAGCAACATTGACAATTCCCAGCAACATTGACGTCTCTCAGCAACATTGACAATTCCCCAGCAACATTGACCTCTCTCAGCAACATTGACAATTCCCAGCAACATTGACGTCTCTCAGCAACATTAACAATTCCCAGCAACATTGACAATTTATAGCAACATTGACATCTCTCAGCAACATTGACAATTCCCAGCAACATTGACAATTTATAGCAACATTGACGTCTCTCGGCAACATTGACAGTTTCCCAGCAACATTGACGTCTCTCAGCAACATTGACAGTTCCCAGCAACATTGACGTCTCTCAGCAACATTGACAATTTCCAGCAACATTGACCTCTCTCAGCAACATGGACAATTCCCAGCAACATTGATGTCTCTCAGCAACATTAACAATTCCCAGCAACATTGACAATTTTATAGCAACATTGACATCTCTCAGCAACATTGACAATTCCCAGCAACATTGACAATTTATAGCAACATTGACGTCTCTCAGCAACATTGACAGTTCCCAGCAACATTGACGTCTCTCAGCAACATTGACAATTCCCAGCAACATTGACGTCTCTCAGCAACATTGACAATTCCCAGCAACATTGACGTCTCTCAGCAACATTGACAGTTCCCAGCAACATTGACAATTCCCAGCAACATTGACGTCTCTCAGCAACATTGACAATTCCCAGCAACATTGACGTCTCTCAGCAACATTGACAATTCCCAGCAACATTGACGTCTCTCAGCAACATTGACAATTCCCAGCAACATTGACGTCTCTCAGCAACATTGACAGTTCCCAGCAACATTGACAATTCCCAGCAACATTGACGTCTCTCAGCAACATTGACAATTCCCAGCAACATTGACCTCTCTCAGCAACATGGACAGTTCCCAGCAACATTGATGTCTCTCAGCAACATTAACAATTCCCAGCAACATTGACAATTTATAGCAACATTGACATCTCTCAGCAACATTGACAATTCCCAGCAACATTGACGTCTCTCGGCAACATTGACAATTCCCAGCAACATTGATGTCTCTCAGCAACATTGACAGTTCCCAGCAACATTGACAGTTCCAGCAACATTGACAGTTCCCAGCAACATTGACAATTCCCAGCAACATTGACAATTTCTAGCAACATTACCAGCCCAGCAGCAAATTAATGATTGCTCCTCGCTGCATTTACAGCTCTTAGTGGCAATGATAGCTCCTTGACATTGCTAACTCCCCATCAAATTGATGTGTTCCTTGACTTATTGATAGCTCCTGGCTAGTTGACTTATTGATAGCTCCTGGCCAGTTGATAGCTCCTTGCCATTGGCAGCTCCCTGGAATGCATTTGAATACTGTGAGCCATGTAGAGTGCTCAGAGAACTGAACTGGGTTGTGTGAGAAGAATCCATTACAGGCTGGAAGTGACAAACAGACTCCATGGACACATTTACTTTTGACAGAATTAGAGTTTTTACATGAAATGTAGAGATGATGGTTGTGTTTGTTTGGTTATCAAATCGCTTGTCATTTGCCTTTTTTCAGCCATGGAAGTTCTGGATGGAGATGAAGTTCGTTTGTCTTCAAGAGGTCGTTATGCTGAGCGAGACATTGTACAGGTATTGGGCTCTGTTTATATGCTTGAAGTGAGAAAATGTATGTGGTCATGTTACATCTAGCTGTGGGAATACAAGTATATTAATGCCTGAAGAGAGTTCTCATAGATCCTAATGCTTTTCAAACTTTGAAAAAAAGAGTTAAGAAATAACATATTCAAGGTGATATCACTAGTCAGTATTTAGGTGGTGTGCCTCTAATCTTTTGCAGTGAAATTGATCGATAAGGTTGTGTGTGTGTGTGTGTGTGTGTGTGTGTGTGTGTGTGTGTGTGGAAACAATGTGTACAGTCAACTTCAGACAAAAGCAGTCTTCACTTTTCAGACCTGATGCCAGCTTAGAAATACGAAAAGTAGATAGGCTTTTTGTTGGTTTCTTTTTGACAATAGTGAAAAACACTTTCAAAGCATTATCCATCAGTCACTTTTGTTGTGTTGTCTGGACATACGTTACAGCTACGCTTGAACTTCACCCCCAAACAGTGATTCATAGCACACCCATTCACCCTTTGCATGGCTTTGATTGGCACAGTTTGTCCCATTGCGTGACTTCTTGGGGCGAGGTGGAGAGGACACAGCCACTGTTCAGGCACGCCTGGCCAAGGAGGTGCTCGAGGAGATTCCGGACCAGTTCCTGTCCTACATGCAGCGCCACAACATCAAGCCCAAGCCGCCGTTGCAGCGCCAGTCCACCATCTCCTCCATCCACTCCCTCCCTGCCTCGGAACAGTGACCCGTTTCACCAAGAGTGCAAGCACAGATCATTTCTCCCACTTATTCATACCATCTTTGCAGTTCACTGTTCCTTCAAACCTGTCTGTTTTGCTTTTTGTGCAAGTCCAGGAAAAGAATCGAGCTGAAGCATTGATATAGGCCCGTACCATGTTTGTCCGTCATTTCATGACTGTTTCACAATTGTTTTTTTGGTTGTAGTTCTTGTTTTCTTCACTTTTCATGATATCTGATATTTTTGTCAGTATTGATTAAAATTTTGTAAAATGATTCTGTATGATTGACTGACAATTTGTAGTTATACCTCTTTCAAAATCATGTGTTGTTATCTTATAAGATGGTTTTTCATCTTGCTAGTAATTGTTCTTGAGCTGTGATTTGTATCCCCCCCCCCCCCCCCCCCCCCCCCTCCACTTTCTATATACATTCATCTGAACTGGCATTAGCTAGCCCCAATCTTTTTTTTTTTCCCCAGCTAGTGTGTATATTCAGATCCCTGAGTATTTTTCATTTACAGTAATCAAATTTGTAATGTTGCTTCATTGTGCAGTAATATGCCCTCTCCATCATTCCTGAAAGATGGTTTTCCCAAGATTGAATTCTTTCTGGATTTTGTTGTATAGATGTTATGACTCAACTGCTGTATCTTGTGACAAAGGTGAAATACTGCTGTTGCTGCTCAACATATTTGGAGGTTATGAAATGTATTTATCTCTGTTTGTGCCAGTCAGTCCATCTGCATGCTTGTGTCTCTCTTTTTACCCCCCTCAGAAAGTGAAGACATGTTTCTTTTTCACTCTTCCTTCAAAAACGTAATGAAATAAACAGATTGATGTATTGGTTGCCACTTCCTCTTTTTGTACCCAGTTGTCTCTTGATTCGCAGTCTTTCCCCCATTTCTTTCTTCATAGCTGTGTAAGAAACAACAACTGAAAGTGAAATTTCACCCACTTGGGCACAGCTGGTTACACTGATGTTGTTATTATGAAAGAAAGTAAGAAACTGTAGTAACGCAAGTCCTGGATTTGGACTGGAAAACAGAGAATGGGTCTGTAAAGAGAGACTGTGTACAGCAAGGTTCTATAGACTGGCCTCTGTAAGCCAGCAGATGTGCACTATGGAGACGGAGGATGGGTTTGTAAAGAGAGATTGTGTACAGCAAGGTTCTATAGACTGGCCTCTGTAAGCCAGCAGATGTGCACTATGGGAGACAGAGAATGGGTCTGTAAAGAGAGATTGTGTACAGCAAGGTTCTATAGACTGGCCTCTGTAAGCCAGCAGATGTGCACTATGGGAGACAGAGAATGGGTCTGTAAAGAGAGATTGTGTACAGCAAGGTTCTATAGACTGGCCTCTGTAAGCCAGCAGATGTGCACTATGGGAGACAGAGAATGGGTCTGTAAAGAGAGATTGTGTACAGCAAGGTTCTATAGACTGGCCTCTGTAAGCCAGCAGATGTGCACTATGGGAGACAGAGAATGGGTCTGTAAAGAGAGATTGTGTACAGCAAGGTTCTATAGACTGGCCTCTGTAAGCCAGCAGATGTGCACTATGGGAGACGAAGGAGCAGACTGTCCTCTTTAAGCCAGCAAGTATGTGTTTTATTTCATGTACAGTGTGTGCTGTGGGTGGGTAGTTATGCTGTGGGTGGGTAGTTATGCTGTGGGTGGGTACAGTACTTATTTGAAAGAAACAAAAAATGCAGTTTCTCAAATGCTTTTTTTCTGTGACTTTGTTTTGTATACATGAAATGCTGACCTCTCAGAAATGTACAGATATGTAAATGTTTTGTACAGAACAGCAATATGCACACAAAATCATGTACATGTTAAATGTCAAGTGAGCACATTGATTTTGTCACTCAGTTTTGCGGTGTACATACATGTCTTGTAGATAACTCCAGTAGAGGAGATGGAATCGGAGATAGTGAGATGTGAAACTGGTTCCAACATCACATTGTTCCAATTATTATGGCCAGCTAGGAACTAGCACACCCCATTGAGTTTCACTCACATGATTTATGACTATGGTTCAGTTTGCTCTGATCTGTTTTGCTTTGATGTAAACCGGTGTTCCTTTCATTTGTAACCATGGAGGGGCCCTACTTCAGTTCATACAGAAGGATTCCTTTTGCCCAGGAACTTGTGTTCACACACACATTTCATGCTCAGTGAGTCAGCAAGACTATGCAGAAGTAGCTGAACTGATTTTAAACCAAATTTGGTGGAAAGATGGGATGTGGCCCCAGGATGACACCAGGATTCATCAGCTAGATTACACAAAATCTAGTTGACTGATCTTTTGAGAAAAAACTATTGATGAGGAGATGAAATGTGACCTAAGGATGAAACCATGAAGTGTTGGGGCTTATTCTGATCCAAGGGCAGATCCAGGGTTCCATTCAACCTTGGTAGAGGTCTTTGCTCTCCCTGCTGCCCTTCTGGTGTACACCACGTTTCTCATGAAGTTTACATGAGTAAAAGGGAACAACAAGAAACAAGAGGACCAATAATTCCAGCAAATTCGAAAGGTGTCAAATATGCACTCTTTATCAAACAGTTTAAAACAAATGCATACTTACACATACACACACAAGCGCATGCACACATACACACTCACGCAAAAAAACATGTTATGGTCTATAATTTCATCATTCGAAGACAAGACTTTTGTTCCCTTCGAAGCTCAGGTCAATTGTTAATAAAAGATGTGAAAAAACAGAGATGTAGAGAAGCCAGATTCATGTGTGATCCATTGAATTGCTAACCTGTTTCCTACTTCACAGTGTGAAATTGGTAGCTTTCAGCTTAGCCAGTGATGGGGTGGGTCCCTGGTCTGTTCTGTTGCAAGGCCAGTAGCTTCTGTTATTCTCATACATGCCATCTTTGAGTGAGCTTGAGGGATTGCATCCCTTGATCACGTGTAGTCCTCGGTATTTACCCCCATTCCCCTAATATTCTATGTGCTGATCACAGTAATGTTTTGGTTGGTTGTGGGTCTTTACAGGATGGGCATTCGGTGACCTTGCTTGAATGCACTACTGAAAAGGATTGGGGCTTAACTATCCTTGTTCTTCTTACACAAAGTTGTGATGTTCAGTTTCAGTATCATGCTGCACGAGATTTGATAATTCAAGGTAGTTTATATGTGAATATTGTTAAGATTTACACAGTGATTAGGGTGTTTGTTGTGAAGATCTACACCATTCCCAGTACCAAACACAAGCTCTTTTTTTTTTTAACTTGTGTACTGTAATGTGTATTATATCTCTGCCTTCCATTTTGTGAGTCTGAAACATGTGATGCTTTATTGACCGTGATCTGTGATGTACTAATGTACATGTTACTCCAGTGCCAGTGCTGATGTGTGTCTCTGTGTGTGTAATGGATAATCTGACATCATGGGGTCAGAAGTCCACTGATGACCATATGTCTGTGACCCTGTCAGCCCACTTGTTGCCTTCAGATCATTTCAAAGGACTCTGTTGATATGGTTTTTTTTCCCCACATAGTTCATGTTTGTTAGATAATGTGTGTTTACTTTTGGGATCACATGCTGTACCATGTCATCTCTTGCTGGCCATGGCCAGTTCTGCTAGCTCTGATTTGGCAAAAATGTCATGGCTCATGCAGTACTAAGAAGCCCTGGGAAAATGCCGAAAGTTTCTGATCCAGTGTGCAGGTACATTCGCTTCCTTGCTTTCTATGGCCATGCACTGTGCAAGGCGATTTATCAGGTTTTCACACTATCTCGCCTTTTACCTTTCATACTACGAATTACAAGACATAGTTCATTTTATCTCATAAAGTGGTTTCCACTGACCCATGAAGCAGTGGCTCAGGTTTTGGAACAGAGTCCACTGTTTGACTTAAATACAGTTTGTGTTTTTTTTTTTTTTTTCCTCATCCCATCTCCTCTCTTTGCTCACATTATGTTCCCTCCACCTGGATTGCCTGTCTCACCATTCCAAGGGTGAAGCCAAGAACTTCATTTTCATGGAAAATTGAATCGATGTGAATGTCTGCATAATGGGAACAGTTCTCTTGGGGTGGTGTGAATACTTTGTCCAGGCGTCTCCTTCTGACAGATACCTTTGTAGAGCTGGATACATGTTGTCTGAATGGTGGGTTACCAGAATGGTTGCATTTTGTAACTTACACACTTCCATGCCTAGATCTAGTGTGCAATCCCTCGCTGGTCCTGGACTTTGAGAGGTCTGCTCATGACGATCAGTGTGAAAGGTACAGTTTTGAAATTTATTTGAGAATCCAAAACTGTGGAAAGATGCACTTGACCTGAACACATCAGCCATGAAAAAGCTAGCTGAGAAATGTCTGGAAAGAAATGTCTGGAAGAGAACTGACAAGAGTTCTGCAAAAAAGTTTGGATCTGCAGAAACCTTTCAGATGTTCTTTTAACAAGTGCCAAAGCAACTACTCTGGCATTAGCTAACAGCATCTGTATTTCGAACACAGCCTTGTTTCACTCTGACTGCTGACAAATAAAAAATCTGCAAACAGGATCAACATCGTGTTCTGCAGACCATCAGTGCCCAGCGGTCAAGCCCATCAAAAACTGTGAGCCAAATCAATATATGTTTTCAAAATCAGCAATCATCCGTCTTAGAGAGATTTCTAATCCAAGCTCAGAGCAAAAGTGCTCTAGAACAAAAGTCTGGAAAATAATCCAGAATATTAAATGGGAAAACGTCAACCCTTCTGTCCATCACCTGAAACTTGCAGATACCCTAATAACAAACAAGCAGTTGCCAGTCTGTTGGCTTCCACCATTTGAAAACAGAAATTCTTCTTCCACTAGTGAATCTTGAACAATCGTAAAAAAGAAAAATAAGATCTCCCAGCAATTTTTTGTTGGTCAATACTAGAGACAGTCTTATCTGTACTGCAGGGCCCACTGCCCTCCTGGCAGAAAGCACTCATTATTCCAATTCCCAAACCCAGGAAAGTCTCGCACAATCCTACAGATCATCACCTCTCACCAGTTTCCTTTATGAATTAATAGAAAAGATGGTCAATGCTTGAATGATGTGGAAGCTGGAGACTGATGGCCTTCTGGCTACAGAACAATGCAGTTTCTGCAAGTACCATTCTTCAGATGACCACCTCTGAAACCACCTTCTGCAACACCTTTATTAACAAACAACATGTTGTAGCTATCTCTTTTTACCTGGAGAAAACTAACAACATGACTTGGAGATCTGGTATTGTCATGTGGATTTTTATGATCAAGCTTTTTAAGGTCGTCTACCTCTTTTCTTTAAAACCTTTAAGGGATCAGCAGTTTCAAGTTTGCGTTGAGGGATCAGTCTAATTATGCTTTTTAGTATAATAGTTCTTTGATACTTTCCATTTTTCATATGCCCATACTTTACTCTCTGGCCATTTCCATTCTTTGAAAGGGTGTCGTGTAGAAAGATCTTCTTATTTTCCTCATTATGTTGTAATGTTTGATTTCTAAAGATATGAAATGAAATGAAATGCTGTCTATTTTAAGGATCTTATTTTTATTGTTTCATGTCACATAACGAAATAACTGCTTAACTTAATCATGTGATTATATTGGAATTTCAAGGTGTGTTTATTTCTCCACATGGTTTTGAAAAATTTTGCTGGTATAAGTAGTATTACTGTTTTCTGCATATTTTGGATTAGCACTTTTTTTTCTGTCATATTGTTCACTTATGTATTAGTGATTGTTTGTGTCATCGTTTGTGTTTTTTCTTTAAATTGGTGCCATAAGTTGCATTGTTTTTGAGTTTATGAGCATAAAATCGTCTCATCCTGGAAGCAAGAGTTACTCTTCTTGTTTGTTATTTCCTGTTTTTCTGTTCCCTGCCTCATTGAACATTTCTTTCATGATCAGTCAAACTGAGGTTATCTGTATTTGTTCTTTTCCACTAGTTGTCCAGGTGGAGGACGGTCATGATCAAAGGGCTCCACCAATCTTGAGTAAATGTTGATTTGTGTTTGTTCATATCTTCAGTTTTTGCTGAGTGCAGTTATCAGCCGCAGGGTGTAGGGGAAAGCGTGAAGCATTTGTGTTGGGGTAATGGCATGTTTTCTTGTTCTGAATATTTTGTGCTTGTATTCAAGCTAAGTGAATCGATGCTGTAAAAGCAGTTGTTTGGAGTTTTCCATCTCTTAATATATGAGCAAGAATCACACCTCCCCCTCCCCCTTTTTTTTTTTTCTTTTGCTTATTTTCTGTCATCTCTGGTCTTATCTGTGGTCATCTGTTTAGTTTGATTTTTTTTCATTGTGTATACCTGTGTGGAGTTTTGTAGAATAGATTATGACACCCTTGGAAAAGATGATGGGGTGAGGCTGTGGAGTGTCACACTGGAACTCAAAAACCATAATGGGGAAAAGGTACATGCAGCATCTAGTTCCATGTGTGCTTGTAGATTTAACATTACTTGCCATCTGGGGCCAAAGAACCTTTGTCCTCATAAAATTTGACCTCTAAATTTTTAAGAATATCCCAAAGACAAGTAATAAGATTTCAAGTTGTTTAGAAACAGAAGCTAGATGGCAAACAAATCTTCTTCAGCTGTATTTTTTGGTCTAACCAACCAAAAGCAGGACCTTTTCAAGATAGAATTTGCAAGCAAAAGCTTAAAAAAAAAATGTCTTCAAGGACAAAGGTCAAATTTATTTTTGCTCGTCTCCATTTTTTTTAGTTTGTTATTATATGAATGTGAAATATGGATGAATAGTGTAAAATGTCAAGGAATGTACCCCTGCCTTTTAATTTTGACCAGAATAGGTTCACTCTGATGGTTTTGTTTGCTTTTTTTTTTCAAACTCTAAGGGTGTGTGTGTGTGTGTGGTGTGTGTGTGATAGGCTAACTACTTTGAAGAACAACTTACTAGGTTTCTCCATTTCCGTGTGTCCAGGTCTGGGTCTCTGCAGATGTTCTTCCTATCCATTCTGCAAGGTTTTCAGTCCATGGATCTCTACTTGTCTTCCCACCCTCTCCCTCCTTCAACAATTCCATGGAGCATTGTTGTAGCAAGGCCATTGCATCCCGTTACATGACCTACCAATGTCGTTTCTTTTTCTGAATGTCAGTAGATCTTCGTATGTTCCTACATGCTGCTTGGCGGTTTGACACACTTGTTTCGACTTGGTGAGGTGATCAGTACATCTGATGTTTAGTCTCTTTCGGTAACATCTAATTTCCATGGCTTTGGTGCCTCTTACAAGATCTCTCTCTCTCTCTCTCTCTCTCACACACACACACACACACACACACACACACACACACACACACACACACACACACACACACACACACACACACAACCAATACAAAACAGACTCTCACACTCGCATACACACACACACAGAGAATACACTCTAATGCATTGAAACTGTCTTTCTCTGTCACATGAATAAAAGATAAAACTTTTGTAATTTAACTTGAACAGAAATACATGTATCATACGATATTATTTGAATGCTCGTTTGCAACTTCAACATTCACTGTTGCTCTTGTCTACTTCGCCTAGCAATTGTAGGTCTGAAAAAGCTTAAAATCTGAGCCTGCAGCGTACAGTTTTGACAAAAGATCATTTGAAAATTGTGTGTAAAACCTGTATTATGCCACAAATCTATAGAAAGATGCTTTTTTTGTTTTCACCAATGCAGTCAACAGTTTCAGTTTTGACATAGGCACAAGAAAACATAGTATGTCTTTAGACTGAGCCATGCATAGCATTGAAATTTTGAAGAAAACATGAATTAAAAGAATAGTGGAAAAAAAGAGAGTGTTTTCTTTTCCTTTCAACTGCGAGCCAGCTTTGAAATCCAAGCACTGTTGGACCAAAAGGTAGTATATTGAAAATCAGCTGATACCTATAAAGTAGTATTGCAGAGGTTTTTTTCGTAATTTTTCTGAATCAGTGATGAACATATTCCTTAGTTAATTTGGCTTTTCTGTCCTACTTCTTCTTGTTAAGGCAGATGGCTTTATAACTGTGAACAGTCTGCTGCACTATTGTGCATGTGTTTGTAGGTGTGTATCCTTTTTTAAAGGCACGGTTCGCTCTTCTGAAAGGTGATATGAGATTTCTCCAACTTTGTCTGACAGCAAACAGTATAAAACATACTTCCTTCTTAATAAAGCAAGGGAACAGTTTTTTTTTCTAGTCCGTTTTAAATCAGTGGGTTTTCTCGTGTTTTTTTCACAGCTGGTGAAAATGAAATTTTGCTGTACCTGTGCTTTTCATACCTCTTCTACACTCCATGCTGTGCGCCGGAAAGTGAAGATCTGAATTCAGTGGCAAAAACACCCACCGTAGTTGTGGGCTCTTAGGCCCACTGCACTGATGATATTAAAGCCACAACCTTGCTGGGCACAGCTGTGTATATATAGCAAGTTGCTCCCCTGCATCTTTCACTCACAAGACCAAGACAGAAAAGCAGATGATGAGCAAGCGGACAATATACAGGATGCTTGTTAGCAAAGATTTGATGTGTCCCTGGACTTGTTTGTTTCATTTCAAATGAGTCCCTGGACCACCTCTAAAAACATTTTTAATGCGTTTTTTTTCCTACTTCTACTGGGGAGTCCTTTACGTAAAAGTAGTTGTTTTTTTTTTAGGGAAAGCAAGAAAAATTGTTTTCAACTCTGCCAAAGGAAGAGAGACAGAAAAATTATTTCCTATCTGTTGTTGGGAAGATTTAGCACAACACAGCAAACATCAACATGTGCCTCTTTCTTTTTTCATGCTGGACAAGAACTCCGAAGTTAACTATCGGTTAGATTTTTGAGTATGTGAATATATCCAATCCCACCATTAGGATAGCCACTGACTTTGTGGATGATATCTGGATAGGACACCAGTGAGCATATGTCTTATATTGATGTCACCCATCAGCACAAGATGGCCTTCTTTTCTTCAAAAGGCAGAATGGAATTTAATGTGTGTGTAGTATTTCTAAAGCATGCATGCTCAGGACCTTGGCATAAAGTCTCATCCAAAGGACTAGGAGATGGTTTGTGTCTGTGCAGTGTTACGTTTGAAGAGAAAATCTTTTCCCACCTGGATGTCTCCAGTTGGAAAGAAACCCCAGACCTTGGATCAAGAGCCTGTTGCCTTATGCACACGGCAACCAGTCCCCCTTTGGTGCCTCTGACAGTCGTGAAGAGAAAAAAGAGAGAATATAATCAGATGTGTATTCTGGTTTGCTGTTAGCAGGTCATGATAAGGGTCCAGATCACAAGACATGAAAACCCATGTCCACAAATGTGCTTAGATGTGTGGGAGGAAAACTGTAGCATATTGTTGTTTTCTTACTTGGCACGTTTGACTGATTTCCCATTTTGTTTAAAGTATGTTTTGTGCCTGGGTTGGCTTTTTTCACACACTAACAGGTGGGTTTACTGTGGGTTTTTTCTACCAGGTTTATGGATGTTTTAAAAAAAAAAACAAAAAAAAGAATACCATTGTTTTTTGGTTTTTTTTTTTATTCTTTTAGCTCTCTGTATTTTAAAATGTATGTTCATTCCCTCCTCTTATGTGCTAAAACATGACAATTTTGTCTATAAACACACTTTTTTGTTCATTTGAAGAACTGCTGTCACTACAAACGCATAGATTCATGAACATCACCTGTTGAAATTTTTTTTTTTTTTGCAACTGATGTTGATTTATCATTGAGGTTTGGAGGGGTTTTGTTTTTTTACAACAGATGCTTGCAAGAAGTTTCAAGGTCTTTGATGAGAACTGTGGATTTGTAGCGGAGGTTTGGGCAGACCTTCATATATGGTGTAGATTTGGATTTCTTTTGCAACATCTTTTATTAGAAGAGGTATGGATTTCTGTGACAGCACCTGCTGATGTGTGTAGAAACATAGATTTTGCAATGCATATGTTTGTGCAATGTGCAATGAGAGGTTTTAACGTATGTTTGTGCAAAGCAGAGGTCTGGAGTTCTGTGATAACACATGCTGTGTGTAAAGGAGTTTGGAGTCCTGTGATAATAGATGTTGTGTGTAGAGTTTGGAGTTTTTTTGACAGAAGATGTGTGTCGAGGTGTGGAGTTCTTTGACAATGTGTGTCGAGGTGTGGAGTTCTGTTTGAAATGTATTCCATAGAGTTCTTTGACAGAAGATGTCGAGGTGTGGAGTTCTTTAGCTACAAATGCTAATGTATTCCATAGGTTTGGAGTTCTTTGACAGAAGAGATGTATGTGGAGGTGTGGAGTTCTTTAACTACAAATGTTAATGTATTCCAGAGGTGTGGAGTTCTTTGAAAGAAGATGTGTGTCGAGGTGTGGAGAGTCTTTAAAATACAAATGTTCCAATGTATTCTTTGACAGAAGATGGTGTTGAGGTGTGGAGTTCTTAACTACAAAAGATGTATGTATAGGTTTGGATTCTGTTAACTACAAATTTTAATGTATTCCATACGTTTGGAGTTCTTTGTCAGCTGATATTGTTATTGGGTTTATAGTGTTCTTTGTCAGCTGATATTGGTGTTGAGGTTAGGTTTGGTGTTCTTTGTCAGCTGATATTATTGAGGTTTATGGTGTTCTTTGTCAGCTGCTGATATTGTTGATTGTTGGTTTGGGATTGTTTGACAGCAGATGTTGATGTGTTCAGGGGTTTGAGTTTTTTTAATCTGGAGGTGCTTGGAGTTTTTTTAATGTGTGTGATTTTGCTGGTGTTTTTTTTTTTGTTTTTTTTTTAAGTTCTGGAATTGTTTGACAATAGGTCCTGATGCACTTTTGGAGTTCTTGATTATACCTGTTAAAACTCATCATCAAGGAAGTTTGGAGATGGGTTTTTGTTGATTTCCTTTTCCTTGTCTTATGTACATAGAGTGCACTTCCCCTTGGTTGAGCTCAGCTGGCTAGGAAGGAAAAAAACTATCCCGTGGTTGAGCTCAGCTGGCTAGGAAGAAAAAAAAAAGCTATCCCGTGGTTGAGCTCAGCTGGCTAGGAAGAAAAAAGCTATCCCTTGGTTGAAGAAAAAAAGCTATCCCGTGGTTGAGCTCAGCTGGCTAGGAAAGAAAAAGCTATCCCGTGGTTGAGCTCAGCTGGCTAGGAAGAAAAAAGCTATCCCTTGGTTGAGCTCAGCTGGCTAGGAAGAAAAAAGCTATCCCGTGGTTGAGCTCAGCTGGCTAGGAAGAAAAAAAGCTATCCCTTGGTTGAGCTCAGCTGGCTAGGAAGGAAAAAGTTAAGTGTCATTTTGAAAATCTGAAACTTGCACCTGTGTACCAGAGACACACCAGCAAAAAAGCTCAGTGTGATAAGCATGGCAGGTGCATGCATCTGATGGGAAAAGGTTTTTGTTCTGTCTTTTTAGACACCTGTTCCCAGAACAGGAAAGAGCACTCAGTGTGCCAGACTGGTACCAGAAACTGAAATTGTAAGAGAGAAAACCTTGTTGTGTATTTTTTCCAACTTTGTGTTCCACACCCTCATTCTTACCACTGCCCCTCTACATCCAGCCACACCCATGTCTCACCTATAGCTGTCAGGGTACCAGCAGTCCACAGAAACGAAAGTAGTCACCGTAGGAACATACCCTCCCATGTCTACGTGATGACTTTGGGGTTTGTCAGCAGTGCCTGTTGCCATGCAACAGAGGTATGACTCGGGTGATATGTGCAAAGTTGCGGAGCCAGACTGAATACTTGTCACCCTATGGGATGCAGACTGCTGCCAAACACCTGTATCAGTAGAGCGTAGAACCCGTGTTGGTCAACATGGTTGTGGTCTCCTCACTTGACAGTGATGCCACTCTGTCTAGCTTTGCAACTAAGTGGTGGATGTTATTAATAGGGAGTGCCTTGCGTATGTTAGAGCAAAGTGCAGACCATTGAATATCACTGCAGTTACTCAGCATTTTTGCACTCTCTCCACTCATGAGAAGCCTTTGACAGCATATACTAGTAGCTTCCATTGGACTGCTGTCATTCAAAAGTGAACAAGACATCATCCTGGGTGTATTATGTCCAAGGGAATCAAAATGGTGGCATGAGAGTACCCACACAAACAAAAATAATAACATCAACAAAATAATCCATTGAAATTACAAAGGACAAAAAATCTAATGAAGATGAGACCATTAGGGATACTTCATCCTATAATCAGTGAAGATTATGACAGTGATGTTACAAAGCTCTTGTTTTGGGGTGGAAACTACATGACACTCTGTCATGTAGTCTCCACCCCAAAACGAGAGCTTTGTAACATCACTGTCATAATCTTCACTGTTTCCATTTATTATATTGTATCCCAGTATTAGCTAGATCTGAAAGAGACCCTCCTGCACTGTCAGCAATGAAATGTTTACAGCATGATGGGAGCATGTCTTTGACATGGAGGAGACCAGTGTTGTCCCAAACATCCTGTTGGAGTCTGTAGCACTCTCCATTCTTGACAGAAGGCGGCCAGGACCAAAGAAATCAGACAGTGCTTCTGATTTGGAGACAGACAGTGGTGACACAGAAACAGACAGTGGTCCTGATTGGACGTGACCCAGAAACAGACAGTGGTTCTGATTGGACGTGACCCAGAGACAGACGGTGGTCCTGATTGGATGTGACCCCAGAAACAGACAGTGGTTCTGATTGGACATGACCCAGAAACAGACAGTAGTTCTGATTGGACATGACCCAGAAACAGACAGTGGATCTGATTGGATGTTACCCAGAAACAGACAGTGGTTCTGATTGGACGTGACCCAGAAACAGACAGTGTTCTGATTGGACGTGACCCAGTAATCGGCACTCTCTTTTGGTGTTGAGCACTGCACCAAGACAACCTGGGAAGGGGAATGGGGGGAAAGGGGGGGGGGGTTTACAGATCATGGTTTGACAGACCCAAGGTGTTCAACTGGTCACTTTGAGGGAAAGGATATATGTATAATACATGTCATCTTCCGGAAAAAGAAGACCAGTTTTTTAAATATGGTCAAGGAGATGCCTGCATAAACTTGCACACAACTGCACGTGTGCACACACATGCACACACACACACACACACACACACACACACACACACACACACACACAGGCTTGAAGTGATTTTTATAGATAAAAGAAAGAGGGAACTTCTGTATCATTTGTTTTTGTCGGTTTTGCTTTACTGTACAATGTCCAGCTTGTTTCAGCCTGAAAACAGGGCAAAAGAAAGAGAGAGAAAGAATGTAATATATCATGTGTATGTACTTGTGAAAGAATTTGCAGACCAAATGAAAATGGCAGTGTTTAATGTCGCAGATTATGGGCTTGAAAGGTGTGGTTTTTGATTTCTGTCACATATTTTAGGGATTTTATCTTTTTTTTTACCGTAGAGAAGACTGGAAGCATATGTTCGTATTCATTTACTTAATGGATACATCTCTGATAGTGTTGCTAAAAATTTCTTGAGCAAGAGGTGACTGTATTCTGCAAGCCTAGTTAACACCAGTTGTATGCTGTTAAAGTAATCATAGAGTGCATCCCTGTCCAGTGGTCTCTGACCAGAGTGTAACTCCAGCACCAACTTCGTCATTCTCACACTTATTGATTACCATGAACAAAGAAAGATGTCACATTCTGTGGTCCTTTGTTACCATGCTGTCATGGTGACCTCAGTTTCACATTCTGTGGCCCTTTGTTACCACGCAGTCATGGTGACCTCAGTTTCACATTCTGTGGCCCTTTGTTACCACGCTGTCATGGTGACCTCAGTTTCACATTCTGTGGCCCTTTGTTACCACGCAGTCATAGTGACCTCAGTTTCACATTCTTGGCCCTTTGTTACCACGCTGTCATGGTGACCTCAGTTTCACATTCTGTGGCCCTTTGTTACCACGCTGTCATGGTGACCTCAGTTTCACATTCTGTGGCCCTTTGTTACCACGCTGTCAGTCATGGTGACCTCAGTTTCACATTCTGTGGCCCTTTGTTACCACGCAGTCATGGTGACCTCAGTGTCAGTTTCCTGTCCATGTGTATGCACTTGGTGACCTCTGTCATGGTCATTGGTAACAGCAAGTTCTTGGGGATTTTTGTTGGATGGATATGATGGAGACCCCTGAGGGGTTGCTCTCTCATGCTGGCTCTGTAACTAAGCAGTTATTGCCTTCAGCAACTCACTGGTAGGCTGCGTCCTTCAAATGTTGGATCAGAATAGGCGTCACTGAATACCACTGGTGTGACTCGGCAGCAGTGCAGTGTCTGCTCTGGTGGGTTGCTTCATAACAACTGCTGGCTGTGTTTTGTCAGTGCCAGGGCTGGCATGGGGAAGCGGGAGCCATGACCCAGCACAGAAGATGAGACAGGAATGAATTAATAAATGGCAATAGTATGCAAGATCAGGCGTTTTAAGAAGGTCTTTTGTACATTTTTCAATTTTTTTTTTTCACAGCAAGGTCAGTAAGGTGCATACATCTGTGGTGTTGTTGTTGTCATTCTTCATCTTCTCCTCCTTATCATGATCAACATGAGCTGTTTTGTACCCAGCTGGAAAGCTTCAAAATTCAAAACAAAGTTAATTGTTTTGTGTACAGTGCGGTTTATATTAATTGGATTGTATTCATTTTGACTGTATTCTCACAACAGCTATGGACTTCGCTTGTGATTTCCATCTGTTTTAATATACCAACCATTTTTTCGTGTGTGTTCTTGAATAAGTTGTTAGAAGAGTCTGCATGAGATCAGTTATAGATGACATGCACAGTGTTGTACACAGAAATTTGAGAACTGTTATAAGTAAAAAAAGCAAGCATTTCAGGGCATTTACAACCATCATCGGTTAAGACTGATGAACATATGTTCAAAGAAATGTTCAGTCTTTGGTGTTCATCACATGCGCATTCCTGAGGGGGTGCAGCAGGTTCCATTGGTATAGGAATCAAGTTTCCATGTTCGGACATCTTTTTCGCAAGTAATTTCACTGTGTGCAGTCAACACTGCCTTTTTTTATGTTTATCTTTCTTGACTGTCAACTGCTTACTATGAGAGCTTTTGTAACAGTGTCATTTTGGGGGGCATCATATAGTACATCATGCCAAACTAATGCAAGCTGTGGATCAATAAGTTTTGCTTGCTATGGGACCAGTGTTGGTGTGTGTGTGGTAAGTGGGGATCTGACTGGCCAGGGGATGGGGGGGGGAGTTTCCTTATGTTTTGTTCTGGTGTTTTGAACAGTTTGCCTTCCCATGATTTGGTTGAAGTGGATGTGAATGAGGGGTGTATGTATACAATGATGCTGAGTCTTGGAAGCCGTGGCTATATGGGGATGAGAAGACGGGAGAGAGACTCCAGGGGAGAACTGAGTGTTTTTTGATATGTCAACATGAGTTGAAGCCGGCTTGGACAAGACTCTTTGTAATGATGGGATTATTGGAGTTGGATGTGGTGTGAGAAAATGAAATGGCCACGAGGGGGTGATATGTATTCTAAGATATTGGGTCAGAAAGTTAAAATGGGGATGCTGTCTCCCGTTTTGTGAAACTGTGTTTTAAGCGTATCCTATCGCAATGGTTGGCTAATGGGTGGTAGAAAATGATGGACTGGTGAAAGCTGGCTGGGGAAGAATTTGGTGGCCAGCATTGTGTTGTGGCTGTAGTTGTAGGTTGTTGAGGTGGTTAACAGAAGAACTAAATGGGTGTTGAGGATCTTAAATAACGATCACACACTCTCACGGCATAAAAGTGGATATGTGAAGCCGTTATCAGGCAACAATGAAAATGAAATGCAAAGCTTAGATCACAGGTGCCACACCAAAGATCGGATAACGTAAACGAGTAGCTGGCGGTACAGAATCAAAAGTCCCAAGTTGGACCCCCTTTCCCAAAGTGCAGGGACTGTAGGCGACATGATTCAAAAACAAACTTTAAAAGAATAAAGTTCTGTACACGCGGATCGAAAGAGACTCAATTACACGTATTGGATACATGTTTTGGCTCTCTTTGGTCGTCTTCTTGGGTATACAAACAACTTGAAAGACAATGACACAATGACGGAATGAACAATAGCCTTTCTTTTGAGGAGGGATAGGGATTTGTGTTCTCGTTTTCATTGTGGTTACTGTTGTTTTTCTGATCGAGCAAGATCAACTTTTCAGTGATGTTTAAAGAAGAAAGACTCAAAACAGGAATCTAATTTTACATTTTTGGAACTGAAAGTACACTGTTTGGATAAGGACGGACTTCTGCGTTCTTGAAGAGGATGGAAAGGACTAGTGAACCAGAGTGACCGATGAGGTTGGTGATATAAGGAAGGAGTATATGAAGACAGTGGCCAGCGTGACCGATTGAGGTTGGTGATAAGGCAGGAGTATATGCAGAAGTGGACAGAGTTTAGCAACTGGGTTGGTGATTAAGGAGAGTATATGAAGACAGTGGACGCGTGACCATGAGGGTTGGTGAGATAAGGCAAGAGACAGATGAAGACAGTGGCAGAAACAGGAAGCCGGAGTGGGATCAAGCTGAACAGTGTCATTGCCAGCTTTCATGATTTGGGATCTTTCTGGTCCTAACGGTTTCGGGGGGTGACACAGGATGAAAAGACGTAAGAGTGGTTGCAGAGAATAGAGGATCAGAAAAAGACTGTTGGACTGTCGTGTTTTTGAGTATCTAATGAAAGTTCTGAGGCCAGTCGATCTTAACAACCAACAAGTCACCGAGGCCCCTATACTCACTCGAGTGTTGACTGGGAAATAGAACCATTGGGCAGCAACACTTTACGGTCGGTGCTGTAGAAATGAATCCTTTTAGACCTCGGTCTCTCGCAAGCGTCGTGCAAACGATAGAGGATAAGAGATGTGTTTATGCATCAAAGACTGCGAGAGCCACCGAAGCAAGATCACACGTTGGTGCGGTAACTTCACTAATTTTTTGCCGATTTTTTATAAGATTCAGTTTCATTTCTATTGGATGCAGACTGAAGGGTTTAACAAAATTGTTAGAATGAAAATGGTTCATGAGGATTAAGAACACTTTCCCAGTGACTTTGGCAGAGAAAGTAGATTCCAAACATGGTATGATTCTGTAGATTCTCAGTACCAAGGGCCGCATTTTCTAGAGAGACCTGAATGGTAGAAAACATGGAAGGTGTGCTTAATGAATCAAGACCTTGATTACTCAATGTAATTATCAAAGGGGATTTATATATATCTCCTGCCTACAACCAGTTTGGAAAACACAACGAGCGAGTCCAGCAAAGGTCATGCAACAAACATTTAGGGTGGATCACCTTCAAATACCCTGCAGATGGGGCTAGCAGCTTCAACACGCTGCCGGCAAGGTTCTCTATCTAAGAGTCTTGTCACACTACTCTAGAATTCACTTTTGACACGTACTACAAGCCGTACACATACACAGGGGGAGTTCGCGCTCTGGGGAAAAAGGCAACAATAGGCTAATGAAAACCGGCGAGCGTCGTAACGAGTGTGGAAACGGAATGAGACATAAGCGTCAACCCAGGCCGACACCTGTATATCAGGTATTCCTCCGATTTTATATGCGCACGCCTGATCGGCCGAGTATCAAGCATCTCTTGTAGAAAAGGCACTTCCCTGCCATATCACGTGCTGTACGTGAACTATCACAAAGCTTTGCAGAGTTCAGGATTTGTACTCTGAACGTCGTCGCTGCACAAAATAATAATGTTTCATAAATAGTTCACATGTCTGTCTGCCCTAATTATTCCTTCCGAATGCCACCCTTGGTTCTGCAGTCCATCCATATCACCTGCGAAAACCCTTGGATGACTC
>JADBJO010013755.1:0-17955 GCA_016801955.1 Conus betulinus
GAATTTGGACTGGGGAACTCTATTCCACCACATTTCAGTGTGTGGTTTTGCACCAAAACTTATTTTATGCCATGTCCATGTCAATGGCATTTGCGGTCGCAAGAGCAACCTCAGTATTCCCAGATTGGCCAACCAGACACTTGGGGGGTTAGTTCCCTTCCGAGTGACCCTTTTGTTTTTCAACGTGTCGGATAGGGTCCTACTTAGGGTCTTCGTTTCTAGCCACTAGGTCCTTTAGTATGTAATTATTGGTTGTATTGAAGATATTGATAGTAATCCAAATAATAGAGGTAAATTAGGCTGTGAGAAAGAGAGGACAAAATTTTCAAATCTACAGAAGCTACCGTCTACCTGGCTCTTCAAGAGAATACTAACCGATGCCAACGCGTCTCCTGCATTTGGCGCGATTCAGAAGCCTCCTGACCCCCCCCCCCCCCCCCCCCCCACACACACCACACACACACCACACAAGTGGGAGTGGTGGGGTATTAGTGCATGCACCCCCCTCCCCCAAAGCCCTCCTCCCCCCCCCCCTTTTTGTGTTTTTTCGCCATAGACTCAACTAACATTTCATGCAAATTCTATCATGCTAGTTTACTTATGGCAATGATCATCATCCTATATCGCTGTTTGTCCCACTCAAGACACACCAATTATTCATGATCATCAACTTTTTTCACCCACCCCACCACCCCCCCCACCCCCCTCCCCCCCCCCCCCCCTTTTTTTCCCCCTTTTTTTTCAACCGGCATCCTTCATCAATGCCACCACATCACTTCATTTATGACCAATGGTCACCACCCTATAGTACTGTACATCTCATCTCAATGATCAACATCATCAGTCATTGACCAATTCCTTTAGTCCCCCATGGCACTTACCACACTTGCCAATACACTACCCTACTCCTTTTACAAAAATCACCATCACCCTACACCACTATGGATCATACCACTACCACCTTGACCATGATCACCATCCACCCATCTTTGACAACACCTCCCCCACTCCACCGAACCGGCATTTTACACCAGCACCACACATTATCCCACCTGTACAACAAGTATTATCATCATCCTACAGTACTGGTTTATCTCAAATGATCCAATGCATCATCACCCATCAGTCCTCTACCCCCTCCCCCCCATCCACCCTCTTTCCAACCGCAACATTATACTAATGCCACCTGATTATTCCACTTACCATAATGACCTCCAGCCAGCAGCCACATTCATCTCACCCATGCCAGTGAGCATCACCACAGGTCATTGATATTTTCCTTTATACCCCAACTTACACCATTGCTCCATCACCACTACATTTTCCACTTATTACAACAATAATCATCATCCTATGGTAATAATGATCTAAAATGATCACCATTATCAGTCACTGAATAATACTCCCATCCAGTGAACACCTTCATACTGTCACTAGTATATGAAATGAAGAAGCTGACCAATTGACAAAGGAAGGAGGACAGAAGCCCCAACTGTAAAAGGTAGCCTCCTTGAAATAATCAGAAGTATCTCCAAGGAGACAAATAGGAGGATGACTTTGAACAGCACCCAGACTTCAACAAGAGAGATGCATACTACCAGATACCCAGATCAGACCATGAACATTGTGAGACCCAGGATGGGGGCTCTCCTGACTTCAACATCACAGGTCCACTATATCCCACACCTGTGAGCAACCAATCTACCAATGTAGTAACAACCCCAGAGACAGCGGAACATTCCCAGCCAAACTAGAAACCTAGCCTGCCAACTCACCACCATGAGTGCAAAACCTCACTGACCATTGGAGGGTCTTGCACCATACAGCAGCCTCCCATCAGTCCAGGATCCCGACTCCCAAACGAAGAAGAGACCATCATAGAGGGACTGAGAACAGGTGCTCCAGACTGTCACATTACATCTCCACAACATACTACACTGGCGAGCCTTCAATCCATCCATGCCGCCCCAGTGACAGTGGAACATTCCCAGCGGCACTAAAAGTGGAAACCTAGCCTGCCACCACACCAGTGGGTGTAGAACTTCACTGACCACTAGAGGACCCTCACCATACTGCAGCCTTTACAAAATACCTCCAGGATTCCCCGCCTAAGTGAATGGAGAAGAAGATCTGCCTGTGGTTCTATTGATCTCACATGATCATCACCCACCAGTGACTGATTAATGGAGGTTTTTTGTTTTTTTTTTTTTTTTTTATATTATATACACACACATACATATATACATATACATACATATACATATACACACACACACATACACACATATACATACACAATACATATATACATACATACTCATATATATATATACACACACACACACATACACACACCTACACCTTGACCATTATCATGATCCACCCATCTCGACCATGATCATCATCCACCCATCTTGACCATGATCATCATCCACCCATCTTTGCTACTCCTTTTGCAAAAATCACCATCACCCTACACCACTATGGATCATACATACAATATACAAATACATATATGTGTATGTGCGTGTGTGAATATGTGACAAATTATTACACCCATAATACTGTTTTCATGTGGCTTCCCCCCCCCCCACCACCACCACCCCACCCACCCCCAAACCCCCCCCCCCCTCCCCTTTGTGTGTGTGTGTGTGTTGTGTGTGTGTGTGTGTGTGTGCGTGTGTGTGTGGGTGTGTGTGTGTGGGTGTGTGTGTGTGTGTGTGTTTGTGTGTGGTGTGTGTGGTGTGTGTGTGTGTGTGTGTGTGTGCGTGTGTAACACTCACACCCATTTTTCTCATTGAGCATTGCTATCTCTTCTCACCCCACATCTGCACATAACGCCAACACACTATTGCACCTGTTACAATAAACATCATCCCACAGTATGTTTACTTTTCTCAACAGCACTATTGGTATGGAACCTTCCCCCCCCCCCCTCCCCCAAGTGGATGGAGACATATGAGCCCTCCTCCTCCTCCTTCTCTTGTCCCCACCCCCCCCCCCCCCCCCCCCCACACACCACACACACACACTCTACCCTAGACGACCCCTCCACACCCATCGCTCCCCTTTAATTACAGTTAATCTCATTTTATTCTTCTACTTATTTGTTATAATTACTATCACTATATTATATTACTATTACCACTCCCTTCTATATACACGATTATATATAGATATATATTATATATATATGTATATATATATATATATATATAATTATGGTGTGTGTGTGTAGTATATTATATATATATATGATATGTATGTGTGTGTGTGTGTGTGTGTGGATATATGTTGTATATGTGTGTAATATGTGTATGTATATATATATATATATATATATATAGATATATATATATATATATATAAAATTAATTGTGTGTGGTGTTTGTGTGTATGTATGTATCCATATATATGTATGTGTGTGTATATGTGTGTATATATATAGTATGTGTGTATGTGCATGTATGTGTATGTATGTGCACACATGTACATATATGTATGTATGATGCTTGTATATGTGTATGTATGTGTGTGTGTGTGTGGTGTAGTATATATATGTACACATGTATGTATATGTATATATATCCCAAACCCCCCCCCCCCCCCCCCCCCCCCCCCCCCCCCCCCCCTTAGCATCATTATCAAATCCACCTTAACCACAACCGTCACATATACCACACCACCCCACTGAGGTGACCCCTTCCTTTCATATTTTCTCTCAACTTGGTAGAAACCTTTGAAATGGGGGTAAAGCCTGTTTGGGGTTGATGAGGATGCAGTATGGATCTCGAGATCCTTAGCTAATGTGTGTTGGACACTGCCAAATAACAGGGCAAGTCCATGCAACAGAAGAAGTTCACAGCTGGACTGTTGCAGTCTTAAAACTGTAAGAGTTGAGATGTCACAGTCTGTGGTGGGAAGTGATAAAACCTCTAAAGGATAGGCATGCCAAAGCTTTCTTAGGGGAGTTGGCTGGTGTTTATAATGTTATGTACATGTCCATACCAATATTTCTTTACGTAAGGTGGGAAATTAACCAGGTATAAGCGGCTAGTCCAGTGATGTGAAAACCAGTAGTATGGTTTGAGTTCAAGATCCACGTACGGCCTCAAGTTCCTAGCCCTCTGTGACATCAATTTGTAAATAAAACCAATGTCTTTTTTCCTTGTCACTTATATTCTTTAAGAGTATTTCCTGTTATGCATTTTGTTCATATGCATCACTTATGTTAGTATTCCTTTTTTTTCTTTTTCACTTTATTCTTCAGGGGTATTTCTTGTTAGGTATTTTTTCATGCGTTTCACTTTTGTTATTTTAATGAATGTTGTCATGATCCTAATACGACTATTAGAAAGCTAAGAATGGTTTGGGGTTTTTTTTTTAGGTAGGGAATCTTCTGGGAGGGGAAAATTTGAAATTAATAGGGCAAACATTCATATTCAACTCGTCCATTTAGTTAGGGATGTAGGGTTTCTTATCATTGTATGTCCTCATCACCTATGCCCCCAACAAACACAAATTTGGGCAATAAAAGAACTGGAATCTGAAATTCTCTCATGTTGTCATTGGAACGAGATACACAGTATAAAGGGTGTAGTCACATGCGCATTGAGACAGAGAGAAAGTGACACTGCCCCTCCACTCTTTAAGACCAATAAAGATGATTTGTAACCCACTATTTCATAAAAATTGTGTTGGTTGTGTCACTTTATCCCCAAAATATGAATGTTTGGCACTTAGTTACGTGTATTTTCGCTTTTCGAAAACGCAACAAGTCGCACACGAACAGAATCGTTATTATCTCCCCCTAGAACACTGTGTGTCTCACACCACTTCGGGGCAACCGTACGTGAGCGACAAGACGTTTTCTTCTAGGGTCACCCTTTCGGAGAAAATTGTACGGAAGTTACCATATAAGGGAAGATGACATCATCTTCAGTTGCATATAGTCCGATGATAGGCTGAGAATAGTCACGTGACATAATTGTTTTTCTTTCATTGCAACCCCCACGAAACGGCGTAAAAATCAACTGGATGATTGTGGCCGTTATGCAGTATGTGTAAAAGTAAGTAAACGAGGACGAAGTTGTTGGGGAGTGCTGCCGAACATGTGCTATCAACAAATGGCGAAGCTTTTTCACGTGGAAGCAGTTTTGATCTGACCGCTGAAAATGATGATGAGCTACAGGCAATAATTCCACTGCACGAAGAAACTGGAAACCATGCGGAACTACGTTTACGCAGCAGACGAAACTGACGGTGACAGAGAGAAGTGTTTTTATTAACTGAAGTGTTTGAAGCGTTTGAAACTGATTTCTGTGGTGGCCTGCAGTGAGGTGAGTGTGGTTGGATCCCTGAGCATCATCTTTGGTGACAAAATGGGTTATTCCAGAGAGATCCGATTGGCATGCCAAGTATGTTGATACTGTTTGTACTCTCTCTCTCTCTCTCTCTCTCTCTCTCTCTCTCTCTCTCTCTCTCTCTCTCTCCCCTTGCTCTCTCATGAACATACCAAAAACCTGGACATACTGTGTCTGTGTGTGTGTGTGTGTGTGTGTGTGTGTTGTGTGTGTGTAAATTATAATGCATATACATGACTGTGACTGTGCTACTGTGTTTGTCACTGTGTAACTATGTGTACATGTCTCTGTGTGCATGGTGTAATGGCTTTCATCATTCATGGGCAGTGTTTCATATATAATATAATGATACTTTTGTGTTTGTTTTGTGTGTGTTATTGTGTGCGTCACTGTATGCATGTATACATGTTGTAATGGATTTTATAATACATTTTGATGCATGTCAGGGATGTATGTGTGTGTTAGGGGGTGGGGGTGGGGGTGGGGGTACGTGTGTGTGTGCATGCATGGTGTGTATGTAAAGAGAAATGCTGTTGACTAGAGTTGTAAAAGTTTCTGAATTGTGTTTTCAGGAGTGTCCTTTCCAGTATCAGCACTTTTTCCTGCGCCCGGAAGGATGACAGCGACAACATAGCCGTTGGCTTTGACATCAACTGCATAGCATGATGCTATGTTTCAACGAACTGGGCTGTGGTATGGCCAGCAATGAAAAAAAATGTTCTGCTGTTATGTGCATTCCTGGATTTGCACATAACACCTACAGGCGTTTGTCCAAGAAGACTGGCGATGCACATGCAGAAGTGACAGCAATGTGCTGAGAGCAAGAGTGCAAGCGCGCGTGCTGCTTATGGTGATGATGGGAAATCACCATGGTGACAACAGTTGATGGGGATGATGATGACAATAATGGGGATGATGGGCATGGTGACAACAGTGATGGGGATGATGGTGATGATGATGTCAATAATGTGGATAATGGACATGGTGACAACAGTGATGGGGATGATGATGATGATGATGATGACAATAATGGAGATGATGGGCATGGTGACAACAGTGATGGGGGTGATGATGACAATAATGGGGATGATGGACATGTTTGACAGCAGTGGATGGGGGTGATGATGACAATAATGGGGATGATGGACATGGTGACAACAGTGATGGGGTGATGATGACAATAATGGGGATGATGGGCATGGTAATAACCGTGATGGGGATGATGATGATGATGCAATAATGGGGATAATTGGGCATGGTGACAACAGTGATGGGATGATGATGATGATGATGATGAATAATGGGGATGATGGGCATGGTGACAACAGTGATGGGGGTGATGATGACAATAATGGGGGGATGATGGGCATGGTGACAACAGTGATGGGGGTGATGATAAATGACAATAATAGAGATAAACATAAAGGGCATAGTAAACAATAACGGTGCTGGAGCTGAGAATAACAGTGATGAAAATGACAGGGAAGAGGACAGTGATACTGTGGCAAATAATAACAATCAAGCCGAGACTGAGCATGGATTTGACTCGGAAGATACAATTGTTTATGAGTCAAATGGTATTGACAATACGAATATTATTGACAACGATCTTGTTGATGATAACAATATTGACAGTGATGGCGAAAGCATTAATGAAGGTGTCATTGATGTTACTGTTTGGCACAAGAGAGGATTACCTCTAACTGTGGGGTTGGTATAAGAGAGGATTTCCTCTAACTGTGAGATTGGCATTGTGATTGATATGCTGACTGGGTTCGTCCTGGACTTTGTTGTGCTGTCAAAGTATTGCCAAGCCTGTACTGTTAACAGTGCCAGAAACATGACTGAGTTGGAACATGAAGAATGGAGGAGGGCACATCAGCCATTCTGTGGAAAAAAAAATCGTGAAGGTTCCTCTAAAGGAATGGAAAAAGAAGGAGCCTTGCGCTTGTGGGGACGTTCAGTTGCCAAAAACGGAATGCGGTATACAAACATGCTTTCAGATGGGGATTCTGTAGGGGCGTACAAGGCAGTGTGTGATGCAGGCTTCTATGAAGTGGAAAAATTAGAATGCCTGAAGTACTCCGACAAGAGGATGGGCACAGCCCTTCGTAAAAAAAAAAGCAGAAAAAGGCCCATCTTGGCGGCCGACTTTATGGGGTTCTCACTGAAAATGCCAGCCCAGTTTGCAGTCCTATGGGACTGCAGTTACCCACAACCTGGGCAATGCAGAAAAAAATGAAAGAGGTCATGTGTGGCTTCTTTTTTGCACTGCAGCTCCACCAATGAAAAACCACAGCATCAAAACTGCCCAACTGGTGTGAATTCTTGGTGTGTTTTATAATAAGGCTGTTGCCGATGGTCAAACGCCCACCAAGTGATAAGGAACATGTAGGCACCCCACTTTCCCAAGATGATGTCAAAGCCATCAAGCCAGTGTATGAAAGGATGGCAGATACCAGACTTCTACAAAAAATACCACATGGCAGAACTCAAAATGCCAATGAGCGCGCCTGAATGGTCAGATTTGGCAGCGCTGTCCAAAAACAGTTCATGCAGGTGCAGGTAGGGTAAAAGCTTCGGTAGCATCAGCAGTGTCCCAGTTCAATCAGGGCACTGCTCACTTGTCTTAAACTATGAAACAAGTAGATGTGACAACTTGCGGTCAGTTTGTCCCTGTACCAACAGTCCCAAGACAGAAAGAGGTGCAAGCAGGGCAGACTGCCAAGCCAGTGTGCTGACAGAGCGAGCGCGCAAAGCAAACAAATTGCTATAAAAGGGCAGACCCACAGCCAAGAATCCAACGAAGGGCAAACATATGGTGCAGGAATGTCGTCAACTGTGAAAAGTCAAGGAAAAGTACAGTCAAGAGTTGTGGATGGTTTGATATTAATCTCTTTTTTTTTTCCTTTTTTTTTTTGTGTTTTTTCTCAAATAGCAGTTTTTTTTACGTAATGTCTGACTTTTGCACAACAAATATCTCAAGAAAGAATACGCCTACAGAGTTGAAATTTTGTACCGTTATCTTATGGGTGTTAGTCTAGATGATGATTTATTGATTTTAACAATATTTTAATACGTATTGATTTTATAGGTAATATTATTACAATGTCCTTTTTTTTTCTGGCGCAGTGCCGATACATAATTTTAATATTAGTAAACAAGTTATTCATTTACATGAATAATCCTTTTATTCACGTAATCAGTTAAAGTGTACATAATAATTATTTCTGGTAATAACATATTGTTTACAGTACAATTAATTGTTAACACAAAATAATGTTATACATACACACGCAGTGAATTGTTTCTGCTGAGTAACTAAATAAGTGACATAAATTATAACCTGTCATTAGTCATTTTTCTAAATAAATTAATGTAACCCTCACAGATAATATGAAAATATTTTTGAAGGTACACAAAAAACTTAATCTTATATATTAAATGTAGGGAAACGAAAACATTGAGGTGAATTGTACTGAGCAAAAATATTGAGAGAGAGAGAGAGAGAGAGACGGCCGGCCAATGGGAGAGTAATTTGCTCCTAGTCATCAGGCAGTCACATGAAACCAGAGTGATTGCGTCCTTGTGTCAAATGCCAGTTTGATTGATTTGATTTTGATGGTTAAAATTCATGAGAAAAATTGAAAATATTGTTTACAAAATTTTTGTAAAATAAATAGTAGGATCTTGTATTATTAAAAACTTTAACTGCTTTGCAGAAAATTGAAGTCGTTTCGTATTATTAGAAAGCCGTCCCAGCTGAATGATTACAGGCCTGTTGCTCTCGCTAGCATTGTTATGATAATGTTTTGAGCGCATTACGATTGTAAATTTTTCAGATTGAGATAATAAAGTTATCTTGTAAAAATGTTTGATACTGCGCATGTACAACGAGTTCTTTTTTTCCCTCCAAACCAGCACTGTGTGACAGGAGCTGATGGTGAATGCAGATTGAGTGAGAATCGTCTGCATAAAACCTTTGTAATCCTAGACCAAGGTTACCTGCTGTTCGATGTTGACGTTGTCGCTGATGTCGGTTGTCGGCTACTACTTGTGACTGTTGTTTTTTTTTATTTGTCTGGCAATATCTGCGTTTTGAGTTGCGAACGTTCTGTCCAAGATTGTGTTTCTGTGTGGATTAAAAGAGAAAGAAAATGAATCAGGATTTTTTGCCTTTTCCGTCACGTTGTGAATGACCTCTTTAATACAGTCACATTCATACTACAAAACACAGAGCATACACCCTTATTTTGCACACGCATATTCAATTACACATCACCATATAGTCGTGGGGTCTACATCATTAATATGTGGCACCCGTAAATAATGAATGCGAAAACTGATGATGATTTATTTGATTTTATTTTTTACAATATTTTAATACGTATTGATTTTATAGGTAATATTATTTACAAATGTCCTTTTTTTTTCTGGCGCAAGTGCCGATACATAATTTTAATATTAGTAAACAGTTATTCATTTACATGAATAATCCTTTTTATTCACGTATCAGTTAAAGAGTGTACATAATAACTTATTTCTGGTAATAACATATTGTTTACAGTACAATTAATTGTTAACACAAATAATGTTATACAACATACACACGCAGTGAATATTGTTTTGTTTCTTCTCTGAGTAACTAAATAAGTGACATAAATTATAACCTGTCATTAGTCATTTTTTCTAAATAAATTAATGTAACCCTCACAGATAATATGAAAATATTTTTGAAGGTACACAAAAAAACTTAATCTTATATATTAAATGTAGGAAACGAAAACATTGAGGTGAATTGTACTGAGCAAAAATATTGGAGAGAGAGAGAGAGAGAGGAGACGGCCGGCCCGGGAATGGGAGAATTAATTTGCTCCTAGTCATCAGGCAGTCACATGAAAACCAGAGTGATTGCGTCCCTTGTGTCAAATGCCAGTTTGATTTTGATTTGATTTGATGGTTAAAATTCATTGAGAAAATTTAAAATATTGTTACAAAATTTTTGTAAAAATAAAATATAGTAGGATCTTGTATTATTAAAAACTTTAACTGCTTTGCCAGAAAAATTGAAGTCGTTTCGTATTATTTAGAAAGCCGTCCCAGCTGAATGATTACAGGCCTGTTGCTCTCGCTAGCATTGTTATGATAATGTTTTGAGCGCATTACGATTGTAATTTTTCAGAATTGAGATAATAAAGTTATCTTGTAAATGTTTGATACTGCGCATGTACAACGAGGTCCTTTTCTTTTTTTCCCTCCAAAACCAGCACTGTGTGACAGGAGCTGATGGTGAATGCAGATTGTGAGTTGAGAATCGTCTGCATAAAACCTTTGTAATCCTAGACCAAGGTTACCTGCTGTTCGATGTTGACGTTGTCGCTGATGTCGGTTGTCGGCTACTACTTGTGACTGTTGTTTTTTTTTTTTGTCTGGCAATATCTGCGTTTTGAGTTGCGAAACGTTCTGTCCAAGATGTGTTTTCTGTGTGGATTAAAAGAAAAGAAAATGAATCAGATTTTTTTTTTTGCCTTTTCCGTCACGTTGTGAATGACCTTCTTAATACAGTCACATTCATACTACAAAAACACAGAGCATACACCCTTATTTGCACACGCATATTCATTACACATCACCATATAGTCGTGGGGTCTACATCATTAATATGTGGCACCCGTAAATAATGAATGCGAAAACGACAAACCGTCGTTTCTTCTAAAATTCAGCCGTATGATTATTTTACAAACGGAAAGCCACAGAACAACTTACGGCTTCTTTGGTGGGACCGGTGGAGAACAAGTTGTAAAAAAAAAAAATACATGATACGATAAATGAGCTCTGGTTACAACAAAAAACAAGGTATCGCTTTTGTTTTACCTTACTTCATTTGATTTTGTTGTTGCTGTTGTTGTTGTTGTTGTAGTTGTTGTTAAAGTACTGAATAGACTTTTCGCGGTAGGAAAAAGGACATCATCATATTTGTGATGAGTTGGGATGGTAGGTGTGATCCTAGAAAGAGGAGAGGGGGGAGGGATGTCAGTAATCGAACATAAGCGGTTCGTAGGCTAAATCACGAGAAGTATCGAGTTACAGTCCGAGATCCAACATGGCAGCCGTGTTGCGTCTTGTACACAAGATTGAACAAACTAACTTAACGAGGAGAGAACGATTTTCTGTGAGAGGACAAACCCTTTAGATGTGGTTGCAAAGTGAGACGACTACAGGCGGAAATCTAAACAAATCTTAATAAATGTCAGCGAACCGCCCAGAGAAACGTGGACAAACGAGTCACAAGGCAAAACACAATGCGTGTCGACCTGTTAGGTCTTCTTCAGGTGAAAACAAAAGCGAATAAAATAACCAAAAATTCACTTAGCTTTGATCGCTTCAGATTTCAGCGCAAGGAGAAGGCGTTTGAATGAGAATCTCATTCAACGCTTTGAGAATCTTGCTCTTTGCCTTTATGGATGTTTGAGGCCTTATGTGTGCTGATGTGGCTGCTACGTTGCTTGTCTTCTCCTGTCACCTGATGTTTGATGTCCGAAAGTAGTGCCAAGTCGTCGGCAAAGTAAAAATCGTCAAGCTGCGTCCAGGGGTGTCCACTGGATCCCATGACTTCTCTGAGCTGTTGAGGTCTTCATGACACAGTCAATTGCCAGTAGAAATAGAAATGGTGTGACACCAATCCTCACTTCAAATGCTTCGTGAGCTGCCCTCCATCGGGATGACTCTACAGGTCAGAGCCTCGTACGAGTTTTCTGATGATGGTGTTGATCTTGGCCCGCACACCGTAATGGTCGGAAAAGTTTCCACAGCGTGTCTCGGTCTACGCTGTCAAAGGCTTTCTCGTAGTCGACAAAGTTGACATACAAGGATGAGTTCCACTCGTTTTGCTTGCTCAACAATCAACAATGATGCGAAGCATTGGGATCTGGTCTGTGCAGGATCGATCCTTGTGAAAGCCAGCCTGCTGGTCCAGGAGTTGAGAATCAACGAGATCCTTTAACCTGTTCACAGTGACTCTGTTGAATACCTTTCCTGGCACTGACAGCAGTGTGATTTCTCTGTAGTTCGCGCAGTTGCTGAGGTCGTCTTTCTTGGGAATCTTGATAAGGTATCCCTCCTTCCAGTCTGCTGGCACTTATTCCCTCTTCCCAGATCTTCTTGAAGAGAGGCCAAAGCATCTCTCTACCGTGGTCTCTTTGCTTGCTTTGTTTTTGCTTCAGTGTGTTCTGCTTGTGCTTTGGCCTTCTCTCTTGTTCGGCTGTTGTTGATTGCCGCTTTCTTCTCTTTCCTCTGCTGGATCTTACATAGGCTGTCTGACGAGATCCATTCCTTGTGTTGGTGCTTCTTGTGGCCAAACACTTCCTGGCAAGTTGATGTTACTTCCTCCTTGATCTCCTTCCACTTGTCCTTCTAGTGCACAGTCTTCGTCTTCCAGTAGTTTCTTGCAGTACTTGGAACTTGTTGCCTAGAGTTGTTTCTATATTCTTGGATCTTGTTTAGTATCTCTCAGGAGACCTGTTTGTGTACTTGTGTCGTACTGCATGTGCTGTCATCCAATTCCTCTTTAACTTCAAATTTCCAGTTTATGTTTGCCCAATACATCCTTTAGTGTTTTTCTCTATCCGGATACCGAAATATCTAATAGAACTCTGATGCACAGCATGTTCTTTCTTTCTATTGTTGTAAAGAACACATGACATCGCAATCATTTTACAGAACGTTATCTCCTGTGCCTCGCAAAAACCTGGGTTTTCATATGGCAATCAAATTTGTTCTTGTTGTTTGTTCTGGTGTTTACACACCACACACACACACACATCAACCACACACACAACACAACACACACACCACACACATGAGAGAGAGAGAGAGAGAGAGACAGACAGACGACAGACAGAACAGACAGACAGACTGACAGACAGAGATAGACCACGAACAGAGACAGAGGACAAAATGAATGTCTTTCAAATGTCTTCGTCAGATAACTCCGATTTAATTAAAATAAAAACAAAAACCATCCCGTATATACATAATGCAATATAAAATGAAAAAAATTACAGCAGGGAGGGGGGTTGGGGGAATAGGCCCCCTGACGTGGAACGCTGATGACGTGTCCTGATGTCATGGGCGACATGAAGGGGTCATTTCCATTGGTCGAGTGAAATGCGGCGTTGCGGGCTGTTTCCCCGCTGTGGTGGTTCTCTCCTTTGGGTAACCGCTGAGTGGACAAATTAAAAAGAAATTGAAAATGGGGTGTGTGCAGGCGAAAATTAGAACATAACAGCAAAACTGGAATTACTGAGCGGACAAACAAGGGAACAAACAACTAGGGAACAAACAAACAAACTACAAAACAAAGAAATCTTTGAACGCAATCATGATGATAACAACAAACACAACAGCAACAACAATAGTAATAACGATGGTAATGATGATGATGATGATAATGATGATGCTGATGATGAGAAAAGAAGAGAGCACAGCCAGACATTGAGAATTGAACCTGTCACCCCCTGTCTGCCCACTCGCTCTAATCTTTTGTCCAATTGTGCACAGATCTATTCCCCCCCCCCCCCCCCCCCCCCCCCCCCCCCCCCCCCATGTTTTTTTGTCACCTCGAAATTCTCTTCCTCTTGTGTTTAGTCCTGTTGAGTGAGACCTCTTCACATCTCATTTTTTATGCTGTCTCTCTGTCCGTCCACTCACCACCACCACCCCCTCCTCACCCTCAACCCCATCCCACCCACCCCAATTCTTTCCCCTTATTCCTCGTCGGATTTTGAACCATCAGTAAACATTTTCTGAAAGAATAGGAATTCTGCACAGAGATCGGCATACAATGCCCTGTACGCCTGAGAACTGGGCGAAAAGCAGCAAGATCAAAGCGGATTTCTGGTGTCAAAAAGGTCAATGAAAGCTTATCTGGAAAATTTGGAAAAGTCAGACACAACTCCTAGATCAAGATCTGCATTCTGCACATGAGTGAAGGAGACAATGCAAACAACATAGTACGTAGGAGGGAGGGGACAAGCAGAGACACAATCTGGAGATATGAAGGTAGAAAGGCATTAGAATACACATCAACAAAATAAACTAGAATACCCTTCAACTGATGCAGGAGACGAGACAAACACAACACAGTGCAAGAAATGTAATTTCGCTTTCGTGCTTTACAATACAACAACAAAAATTGCAACCACTAAAAAAAATGCGGCACAAAAATTTCGCCATACAGAACAACACCGCTACAAAAGTAGGCTGCCGACCCACCCAATTCCTCGTCCCCTGACGGAAGAAAACCCGCCCTTTGCCCCGATCCCCATACTCCTTGCCCTGTCCAGACAGACGAGGCCAGCTCAGAACACCAAGACCGGTCACTGAACACTTAGACAATCGGGCGAAATCATTAATAACGGTCGAGGAAGCGCGATTATCGTATTACTGTCCAACACCGAATAAGCTATTCCTGCTTTTCCATCTCTTGTTTATCTGAATAGGAGTCAGTCAGACTGCTTCTCATCTTTGAAATAACTTAACATTATCGTTTCCAACAGCCTGTGATTCAAGACTTCTGAATCGTAATTTTTCGTTCAAACATTGGGGTGATTACTGTTAGAGTGATCATGGATATACTCATTATCGTAGACAAGTTTGTGCCATTTTCGTATTTTTCTGAATGCAAAAATGCGGATCTAAATTACTCACATTCCACGTGCGGATCACAGTAGGAGAGTGCGGGGGCTATGGAATATAACCAGAGGAATGGTCGTCTGAATAAACCAAACATTCTGCTGTCTGTTTTTCTGAGCTGATTTCCTGTCATTTATCTTATTCCGGGACTCTGGAAGCCCATATCATATTTCGGCTGTCTCAGTTAGACGAATGCGGGACTACGCTTTCCATGTTAGGAGGATACAACATAACAATTGTTTATTACATACGTATTTCCTGGTTGCAGGGAAAATAGAACAGTCATACAAGATAACGTTAATACAGTGCATTAAAATGTATGGAGAAATACGTAGACTTATATGCGCGCAACTTCGGTTTTTTGAAGATACAAAATGATTCTGGATCAGTTGGTTCAGTCAGTCGGCACTGGATAGATAGGTAGAATCAGATTCTATATCGTGTCCTGTAGATCTATCCCCGGGGGCCCGCCACCAATACCGCTGCCGGTTGTCTCCCATCGTCTTGGACCATCTAGGCTTAGTTTCACTTTTTCATTCGGTTTTCGCACTTCGATCAGGCGGACGTATAAGAAAAAACTACTATATATTCAAGAAACCAATGTCGCACAATATCAGAGGTTCTCCACCTTTGTATCTATTTCAAATTTGAATCATGTTGTTCAGTTTGGATTGCAGGTAACGTGCCAGTCAGAGCGACGATATCACTGGAAGTTGGGAAGTTAAATTCTTTTGGCTGTTTGCTACAAACGAATAGGTGTGATGTGAATTTCCGTCCAGAACTAGCTAATTTAATATTCTGGGGGGGGGGGGGGGGGTTGAGCTGTTGCACAGGATCAGTGTGAGGAGCTATTTATCATAGATGAAATGGGCAAGGTTTGTCATTTGTACACAAGGAAGCCAAATGGCTTTTCGCGGTACAGTTTTTCTAAATATTGATGTCGTAAAAGACATTATTTTCATGAACAATAACGCTATCAAACTTGTTTCGATCTCGCGTCGAACTCAATGTGAAAAACCTAATTCGCAAGAACATATGGCATGGCATGCAGATACATCATAGTTTGCAAGAAAGCGAACATGGTAAAAACAAAATTGATGCGTGTGCTACCTTCTGAATCCCATTTCCCACTAACTCCGGTTCACAGTCTTTAACTGTTTTATCTCTTTTCCCCCTAAACTTTTGCAAAAAAAAGAGAAACAACAGAAGATCTGATGTTAATTACATATTACGGACAACGGCGAGTCGTAAATGAGCGTGAACCAAGAACATCAGAACAGAACATGTGTTGAAAACAGCGGGAACACATGAGGACGAACGCATTGTTTGCTGTCATAAAGTCTTTTTTGTTCGTCCGGTGCATTACCGTGTGTTCGCCATTTTGTGTATAATGGGAACAAAAAGAATAAAAAAACAATAAAAGCAGGACGCGCCCGTGGCCTGTTTGAATCTCCGTCACGGATTGGAGGGTTGCATATTGTTAGATAATTCTCCTGTGCCTCATACTATCATTTGTTACTACACAGACTAGGGCGGTTCAGTGTCTAAGACCGCGTAATATTAGTGGAGTGGCTTGATAGCAGAAATTTATGCTACATGAGACACTAATCAAGGCTTTAGCTCAATGCATCGATTTGACACTCGCACTGTAGGCATTTATTTCAGACGTCGACTTTCACACACATGCACTACCAACAATACGTGTATACTTACTGATGGGCGAGTGGTTCCACCACAGCTCGACCCCTTTCATGGGTATTGGCCCCACGACTGGGCGAGCAGGGAGTCCGCACAGAGCCAACGGTTGGTCTCCAAGGTGTGCGCCTCTTAATTAACCGGGTGCAATCGTGCTCGGTAACGTAAAGAGTGCCCGCTCGGCCTGGGACTGCCATGGGTGCCATGGTGTCCTGTCGTCCACATTGTCGCTGCAAGCATATACAGCAGGCCGGGCGCTTATCATGGTGACGACATTAAGAGGACTAGTATAATATAGGTTATTATGGGCACGACACAACTTAAAAGGGCGGTACGTCACAGGTCTTTGAGTGTCACTTATAGGGACCCTAGTAGAGTATACACGAGTGCCTGACTGGCCGCGAGGGCACGATTTGAATATTGTTTGTGGAGCCTCTCTACAAGGCAAGTCAAGGAAGGCTTGTCACAGAACTGTGCTTTGCTCTGGGTTCATCGCCCACCGATTTGGTGGCGGGCCAAGCTAGTCTTCTTCCATGGGCTGTTACATAATATATTACGCCTCCACAACATAACTAAATATAGCTCTTGAGAAGATGCAACTCTTAATTTCGTAGGCAGGTGCCTGTAAAACTAATCAGCATATATCCAGGAAAGAGAAAATCCACTGGGGGCTTCATCGTTTCCTAGCAATGATATAACATCGCGTGTGTTTGGGTTACGGGGTGTGTTACCGCTTATCCCAGTTTGGGGCTTTGATGTGTGGGGGGATTTTTTCCCCTTGGGACTTTTTCCTCGATAAATTGCATAAATGCAACGTCAGCGATCGGGGAGACGAAGATACAATATGTAACGGGTTGGAATTTGCGTCGGTAATTTGATAGAGCTGGTACCCGGAGTTGTGTGGTCATGTGAACGGAGTGGTGGGGCTAAGACTGACCTCTTTCTGGCAGTGGTTGTTACAAGCTACCTGCAACGGTTGCTGTGCACGAGCATGCCAGGAGTGCGCGAGTGTTAAGGAGAAGGAAGAGGAATTTTTATTTGCAGCATCAATTGAGCGATAGCACTAAGATTTGAGTGCTACGGAATAACTAGGCGGTGGTTACACAGTAAACGCCGGAAGGACACTTTTGATAAAATGGCACTCGTTTAAGTAAACTAGGTTGTGGGTCTGGGTCGGTTCTGTATTTGTGTCATTTCGGTCGTC
>JADBJO010013755.1:21511-29011 GCA_016801955.1 Conus betulinus
ATTTCTCCTGACCAACGACGTAAAAAAAAAATGTCTCAAATATTTGTCAAAAACGTCGCACATTTCTTCCAACCTTTGTATAATTTCAAATTGAATATTTTGAGCCAGGAAACGGACGGTTAGACACATTCACTGGAAGGAGTAAATTCTTGCTTTTACAAACATTGTGATGTTAATTTCCATCCAGAATTACATTCGTACAGGTCAGGGGGGACATGACAGGATGAAATGCAAGATTTGTCACTTTGTACACCTAAATCCCGGTACATTTTTCTAAATATTGGTGTCGTAAAAGATTTTTTTTGCAGAACTAGAACGCATAAAATTGTTTGCGATCGCTGAACTCAAACAATGGAAAAAAATCCAAGAACATATGGCATCGAATGCAGATAATCAATTTCAAGAAAGTGAACTGGTAAAACAAAATTGAAGAGTGTGATCCCTTTCTCAATCCATTTCCCACACTACAGGGCACAGTGCTTACCTGTTTAATCTTCCTAAACTTCAAAAAAAAAAAAGAAAAAAAAAAGGAAAGATTTGATGTAATTACATACCACTCGACGTGTGTTCGTGAACAGAACATCAAAACAGAAATGTGTTGAAAAAGCGAGCATTTTCTGTCATATCTTTTTGTTCTCCATTTCCTGCTTCCATGTTGTATATGAGGCCCATAAAACAAGCCTGTGCATTTCAATTCTCTGCATATTGTTAGATAATTATGCTGTGTCCTCATACATCTTGTAAAACATACTGCAGTTTAAAAGACACGACGGTATTCTCATAGGACGGGTACAGAAATTTATGCTACAACACTAATCAAGCATTACTCATCGATTTGTCACCTCCACTTCGAATTTATTCTATCACTTTCACATATCACTACCAACAATACGTGTATACTTACTGATGGCAGTGGTCGACAGCCACCCTGTCATGGGTATGGGACCCACTACGAGAGGGAGTCCCACAGAGCCACGTGGTCTCCAAGGTTCTCCTCAGAACCCAACGTGGCTCAGTGAAGTAAGAGTCCCGCTCGCCCTGGGACCCATGTGCCATGTGTCTGTCGACCACATGGTCGCTGCAACAGACACAGCAGCTTATCAGTGATACATTAAGAGGAGTCTATATATATATTATGCATCACAACTTCAAAGGCAGGACGTCACAGGTCTTGAGTGTCAAGATACCTAGAGTATATAGGCCTACACCCACCCGATTTAATATTTTTGTGAGCCTCTCTAAAACACCGAGAACTGTCACAAACTGTGCTTTGTTCTGCTTCGCCACAGATTTGGTGCACAGCGAGCTTCTTCATCTGTTAATAATATACTACCATGACAACATAACTAAATATATTCTCGAGAAGATGCAACTCTTAATTCGTAGCAGGTGCCTGTAAACTGACAACATATATCCAGGAAAGATAATCCACTGGGGCTCATCTTTCCCTGCATGACATTACACCCTGTGGTGGGTTAAGTCCCTTTCCCTCGGATTTGATGTTGATTTTTCCCCTCGGACTTTCCTCATAAACTGCATAAAATGCAACGTCAAGTGAGAGAAGAAATGCAATAAAGAACGTGGGTGGAATGTATACGTGGTGAGAGAGCAAGTTGCTGACTCAGGAAGTCCTGTGCATGTGAACGAGTGGCGGCAAGACAACTATGTCTGCAGGTGTTAAAGCACCTGACTCTGCACACAATGCCAGGAGGTGCGCGAGTGTGAAGGAGAAGCAGAGGAATTTTATTGTCACATAAATTACGAAGACCTACTTGACACAAACTAACACAGTAACAGGAAACTTTTTGAAAAATGCATGTTACAAAATATGTTCTATTTTCATTTCGTCCTCACTCTTCTGTCAAAACATTCATAAACGTATTTCATAAGAACAGTCTGCAGGTCTTGACTGTTTACTATTCTACTCACTGTGTCATTTTCCCTCTCAAAAATGTTGTCATCGCTTTTAACCTGTTATGAGAACGTTCTTCTTTGATAATTGTATGATGTACATTCATCAAATAAGTGAAATTCATATTTGATTTCGTGTTACTGCTGATTTTTCGGTTTTCTTTGGGGTATGTTATCTCCCTTTGTCTATAATTAGACCATGAGAAATCGCTCCAAATTTGCTATAAATATTTCAGTATTTTCTGTTCAACGAGTTTATCATATACGGCTCTGGGCTGTGTTATTTTGTCACAATATCATAGAATATCAGCGTAGGAGATTTTTTTCCGCAGATTCCAAAACAACTGGTATAAATCCTCAAACTTCTTTTGAACCACAAAACCTAACCTTTTTACATCAAGTGTGCTCTGATTTTTCCAATTGATTGTACTTTTCAAAACGTTTATGAAACGCGTTTTTCTCCCATTTCTCCTTTTTACGTCAATATATACTAATGACTATAGAAATCGAAAATACAATTCTTAAGCTTGCATGTATCTGTGATTTTTGTTGCTCTTATCTCTGGTGATTGTGGGAGTACCATTTTTACTTCTAGCAGTAATACTAAACAAATAATAACAAAGATAATGGGACATTTCTGTAGCACTTTCAGGCACCTAAAAGCGCTTTAAATCGCCAAACACACACACACACACACACACACACACACACACACACACACACACACACACACACACATATTTCAGCACAAAACTTCGCATACACTTGCTATCCTTTCTCCCTCCATCCCCCTTTCCCTTCTCCCGTCCACCTCCCCCACCCCACCCCTTCCTCTCACTCCAATACCCCCCCTCCCCCCTCTGCACATATCACCCTCACGATCACCCACGCTGCCCTCTCCTCTTTCCTACCCCATCATCATAATCCTCATTCTCCGCTTCCACACACCACCCCTGACGCACCGACATGCACGATATGCCACTTAATCCTCTCTCTCACTCTCTCTCTCTCTCTCTCTCTCTCTCTCTCTCTCACACACACACACACACACACACACACACACACACACACACACACACACACACACACACACACACACACACACACACACACTAACTTTCCCCTTCTTCCATGTTTAAGTTTCAGCAGTATACTACTCCCCTCCCCCATCAAAATTTTTCTCTTATCTACTTCCGATAGAACAGACTTACGTTATATATGCCTTCATTGGAGTCCTGGTGGGCAATCATGCATAATGAATCCTGAAACACAAAACAATGGTGTAGAAACGAACAAAACAATAGCAAATGTAGATCATACTTACAATAAATTTGAGAGAGAGAGAGAGAGAGAGAGAGAGAGAGAGAGAGAGAGAGAGAGAGAGAGAGAGAGAGAGAGAGAGGTTCCATTAATAATAAGACAAGTTTTCCGTTAGAATGGGAAGGGCGAGGGGCATAGGGCTGCAATGTGCGAATCGATTCAAAAAGTGTACGAGTGGATAGGCCCCTGGTGCAACAAATCCAACGATATATTGTTCAACATTACTCCATTCTAATGTTTTTTATGTAACAGCAACTGAAGAGTGTGATAAGCATGCAGAGTAACTGAGGACAATATGGCGACTCACGCTAAACCGGTACTGTTTCACGCTGTTATTTCAGCCTTGGCTTAAGGCTGTGTCAGACCAATTGACAAGAACACCAAGGCTACATCAAAATGTTCTTATGATCTGCATGGTTATGCGCGGATTGTCTTCAGTTGTGATAAACTGCTAGCATAAGATTGTCAGTCTCCAAAATCCCCCGAAGTCGGAGTGTGGCTGCCCACGTGGCGGGGTAATCAAAAACGGTTACACACGTCATGTTCACATCCCTAGCTGATGCAGTTGTACCATAGTGTTCAAGTGCTTCGGCTGTTTCGGATGATCCCCTGGAGTCTTTCAGCCAGGGTACGACATCATCAACAACAACACTGTTATTTCGGCGTTGTCAACTAATAATGAACAGTGCCACTTCAGACGCCAGCCTTATGAGTAGAGGAACTACTCATCAACATCCCACGAACGTGACTACAGCTTCAGCGAAGTTGAAGGAACAGATGAGCAACAAAACAAAAGACATAACTTCAGTGTAGAAGGGCAGAGCAGTTTGGAGATCCAGTTTGTTATTGGAAATATGAACAAAAGACTTGTAGACATTTGACGAGAACTTTATCCAGAAATTTTGCGTTTCACGTGGAGAAGGAGAACCTCTGTCAGCGAAGTCGTTCGGGAAACATTCCAGTTTCTGATACTCTGAGAACTAGAGTTAAAAGTGCAGATATTCTTTATGGAAATCTTGGTGATCAATCACTTCGAACGCTAGAAGTGTCTATCAAGGCAGAGGGAGTTAACGTTGGTTTCGACTCATTTCTGGAACAGTCTTTCGAATGAGAATATAAAGCGAGGTTCCTTGTGTGTACGCACGTATAACATCCTGCACATACGTAAAATCCCATTACCAACTTTCGGAAGAGAAAGCCAGTTTAGCCGTTGTTGATATGGGTGTCATGTTACACACATCAGGCACCCTGCGCGCGAGAAATTGAAAGAAGTAAGGAAATTGAGTGAACAAGTGAATAATATTGACTGGATGACACAGGAAACGACTGAATAAAGCGCCGGCAGGCAGCTGTTTAGTCGGCACTACTCAGGTAAGCAGCCCTGTTGTGTATACGAGTGTGGATTGTCAGCGACTAGAACCTTTGGCGAGGCGCTTTGAAAATGCTATGTTATTATTACTTTTTATCATTGATACTAAAACCACTAATATTCTCAAACCTGGTTTTATCTGTCGATCCTGCTACCAAACCCACAAGACAATGACATTAAAATACTGCAGAACATGTGCTTCCACTTTGTATGGAGCGAAAAGCCACATAAGAGCAAGTCAACATATTCAACACAGAATACAGGACAAGGAGGAACTAACGACATGGATAAGAAAACCGAGTTAAGAAAACCCAAAATGAAAGACAGTACTGAAAACGTTATGCCCTGAAACAAAACGTCTGAACTACTCGGGCCCCAAAACAATTTACGGGAACTATGTCTTTTCATCTTTTGATGTTTTCTACAATTCTGTGATTTGAAGGATGGAAAGGAACTTACAGCTGAACGCTTTTTTTTTTTTTTTAAACAAAACCAAGTTAAAAATTAATACTTTTGTTTAACTGGACAGCTAAGAATGTAATCTTGGATATTTTGAATGAAATAGTTTTTAAACACATGATGAGTTTTACAAAATCAAATGAAAGGTTAACTATTTCAATCATTTTAGCTGTCTGCAAGCAATTAAAAACAATAGCAGTACTCCATTTACTAAAAATAAAGCACACTGTGGAGTGTGATAAAAAGGATCAAGAGTGTACAACAATATAGGCTAATATTAGTACAGGTAATAATGTTTGATATCAAACCGTTTATTGAATGGGAACAGAAGATCTCAATGCACCAGCAAACTGAAACACAGATTCTAGGAAAATCAGTAAATACAAGCAATTAAATTTGACTGGTGTCAGCTGCGATTATGCTTCAGAATTTTGGTTACCAATTGCACACTTAGTGTACATTGTTCAAAACGTACACTGTTGCTGTGTTATTGTGTGTCAAACAAGTATTCACGACTTTCACAGCAATAACTTTTCTCCTTCTTCACACACACACACCACACACACACACACACACACACACACACACACACACACAAAATGAAGTGCTCACCTGCGTGTCGTGATCACCAATGACGAAGAACAACGAAAATGTGTACAAAGTCCACTGAATAAATTCTGAGTGTGTTTGTCGTTCACTGTCCACAGCTCGAATGACGATGCTACGACATTTCCGGTAGTCGAGAGTGTCGTCACAGACGGTTCAGCATGCAGTGGACGAAGGGCATTGGTGGACTGTGATTGGTAGATATTTCTGGTCAAGGTGGCGCTATCATGACACTTAGTGAATAACGGTCTTGTCAGATTGCGCTATATCATAACAGCCAGGCACCTTGAGGTCTTTAAGAGAGAGAGAGGAAAGATAAATCGAAGAAAAGGGGGAGGGGGAGGGGGGGTGAAACTGGAAAGGGAGAGATGGGAAAAAATGAAACAGATTCTGGGAATAGAGGGGCTGGATGGTGGGAATGGTCCTTGGGATGGACAGAGAGGGTGTTTGAGATGGTGCAGGCAACACTGAAAAGAGGGGGGGGGGAGGTATTTATAGAAGTGAGCGTAAGGAGGGGGGGGGGGGGTGATGGAAGACGAAATATGAATGATGCTGAGAGAGGGGAAGAGTCTATGTGTGCACGCCTATTTTGTGTTAGGAGAGAGAGAGAGAGAGAGAGACAGAGAGAGAGAGAGAGAGAGAGAGAGAGAGAGAGAGAGAGAGAGAGAGAGAGTTCATAATTGTCTGCCAGTCTCGTTCTGTAAGTAATGATGTATTTCTGTAAATAATCATTTTTATGTTCAAATGGTGTATCATTTATGGTGATAATCATTATATACATCAGCAAAGATTTATTCACATACACTGGGTTATTTGTTTAGATCATTATCATATTGGAAAAAGACGCCATGTGTACATGACTAAACATCATATGAACAAACAAATTGTTGATTTACACACAAGTTTTTTGTTTATTCAAGTAAGCAGTTAGAAGTGTACGTAATAATTATTTTTTGGCAATAACGCATCGTTTACAGTACAATGAATTATTTACACAAATAATCGTTGTACATGTACATGCAGTGAATTGTTTCTGCTGAATAACTAAACACACCATGACATGTACGTGACATGAAATATTACCTGTCATCATTCATTTTTCTAAATAAATGAGTATTATGAGGCACCCCTAAATAATAATTATATGTGCGAAAACTAGACCATTTCTGCTCCGATTTAGCCATATGATTAGTTTACAAACGGAATGCCATAGAACATAGAAAAGACAGAACAAACTTGTGACTTCTTTTGGTAGGATTGGTGGAACATAATTAAAAAAAACAAAGTAAAGTGAATGAGCTCTAGTTACAATTTTAAGAAAAAAGCATATCCCTGTGCTTTATCTTACTTCATTGATTTTTTTTAAGTACTGAATAGAATTTTCGCGGTAGGAAAAAAGTCATCATATTTGTGATGAGTTGGGATGGTAGGTGTTGTCCTAGGGAGGGGGAGGGAGTAGGGATGTTAGTAAGCTGGGGGGAGGAGGAGGAGGGGGGATCTGGAGTAAGACAGTCATCACTGGACACCTGCAGTCGAGTTAAGAGGAGAAGTTGTCAGCCGTCCTCTGTTTCTTAGCGTTAATGAGAGGGAACAAAGCTGACGCCGTCGAGACGGGTAGCTGTTCGCTGTGGAAATTACATAACACACAGGTGCACGCGTCACGAGATTACCCCTAGATCATTATCATAGTATCACAGGGCCTGTGACTGGATAAGCGTGGGACACAGAAGCGTATGAAGGTGGGGGGGGAGGGGGAGAGTACGGCAGCTTCTTTAGAGCGTGTAATGAGGGAAGGGGTGGGGGGAGGTAAGGGGAGGTGGGGGGGGGGGGGGGGG
>JADBJO010013755.1:31511-36511 GCA_016801955.1 Conus betulinus
GTGTTGTATCTTACCCGAAGAAGGCCTTAGAGGTCGAAACGTTTATGTTTTGTCTTGTGATTCGTTTGTCTCTGCGTTTTTTCTTGGCGGTTGGCTGTTATTTACATTAACATTTTTTTAAGTGTCAAATCCCCCCCCCCCCCCCCCCCCCCCCCCCCATTCATTCCCATCCAGTCGCTAGAATGTGTGCAGTTTGAGTCCGAAATGCCACGACCATGCCACATGTCAAACATGTATGTATATGTTGCATTGAAAGTGTACTGGCGTGGAAAGTGTACGGGCAAATCGTGGAATGTATACATTCCATGGATCAGCCGTGGTATACATTCCACGATTTTGCCCGTGGAGAGTACACTTTCCACGCCAGTACACTTTCAATGCAACATATACAAGTCAACCGCCCTCTCTGTCTACCGTTGATGGTCCGTGTCAGCCACTTCAGGTTACGTAACTGCGTCATTCCAGCGATGGACTGCCGCCATTTACAACCTGCGCCTTCTTTGTGCTACTTCTTGGCTCGCTGTGTTTGTTTCGTCTGCTTTTTTCATCTTGCGGACAGCAAACGAACATTTCTTTGATGGATAGTATATTGATTTAACAAAACGTAGGAAGCATTTATTTAAATGGACGAGACATTGATCCATAAAGGAAGAAAAAACATACTGAAATGAGACTCTCAATACGGTTTCAGTCTACTTTGGAAATTGGAACCATTCACGCCCCATAACTTGTATATGTTTGGCAAGAATTCCGTTCACATTCCATATGTCAGTCTCTTTTATTCGTTTAGATTCGTTTTCTCAGGGGCAGATGGCTAAACAGATTTGTGATCCCGTAATATGAAATGGAGACATACCACAGTCTGTCTGTGGTAAAGTCACCACTAAGGTTTTAAAAAACCAAACCTGACGGCACCGTAAAGCAGCCAGCTAAGGGTAGAACAGAAAACGAGGAAATAACATGCTGCGAATCTAAAATCATTATACAAACAGTATTAAAATGTCGGGGAAATCTTTGAGCCTAAGCTTGAGGATCCATTTAAAGATTTAAGGGAGTTCAGAAGATGCCAACAGTTAGAGTGATCAGGTCTACAAACCCGAGCGTTATCAGACACATTAAGTGCTGACAGCAGCTACGATTTGTGCAAAACACACACACACACACACACACACACACACACACACACAGAAGGCTATGTGAACCAAGAATGGTATATTCTCAACTGAGAGTAAATGCATGGCTGAGATACCGGTTACGGAACCAGCATGGACATGGTCATGAACCAGCATGGACATTTTCCGATTTTTTCTCTCTCTCTCTCTCTCTCTCTCTCTCCCGACCTTAATTCCTCTCCCAAAGATTCCAATTTCATTAGGTGTAAAGACCCTCCAACTTGGTAGACGGGAGGATGAGTATAGGGGAGTGCAATTGATTTGTTCGCTTGTTTCTTAGTTTTGGATCGGACTTTTATTGTCTTTTTTTTGTTTTGTTTTTTCATGTTTTTGTTTTGGATGAAAGAAAGAAAAAAAAACCAGTGAAAAAGTCATCATAAGCATGATGGTAAAGCTGAGCTATTCCTACCCCCCCCCCCCCCCCCCCCCCCCCTTCTACGTCATGATCCACCATCTTTCGTCATGTTCCACCATCCTTCTCCATACCACCTACTAATAATAAATAACCCTTATACACACACACACGTTACCGACCTCACCATCCTTTTTTCTCTCTCTTCCCCTGGAATTGTTCTGTTTGAAGTTCCCCCTTTCCAGCCCCTTTTCTCTCAGCCTCTCTCCCTGTACCCCCTTTCCACATCACAGGATTTCCTAAAATGTCATATAGCCCCTTTTTTTTCTTCTATCCACCCTACAACGGGAACGATCTGAAAAATATACAGTAAACAACATGTATTTACAATTCAACCTTGTATTTTGAACAGTGAAAGAACCAACACTCAAAAAAAATTTTTTCAGCGATTGCTGTAAACACATGTCAAAGTAACCACGGTTATATATAAGCACGCTGATAGTGATTGACTTCCACCACAATTTTAGCATCAGGCCATTTGGTAACATCTCTTCGACTACATCAATCTGTGGTCTTCAAAACAAAAAAAAGTGCGCCAGAAGAGTGAAAACTCAGAGACGACAGGGTAAACGAAAACGTCAGCACAGTTCAACAAAACACCGGTGTGATAACATCTGTCCTTTGCTTAAAATCATGGGTGCATGCATTGAATAGGCTTGATAGGATTTACGTTCTTCGAGTTTCATTGTGTAGGATTTACGTTCTTCGAGTTTCATTGTTAAGGTAGGATTTACGTTCTTCGAGTTCATTGTGTAGAAATATATCTGTCGATTTTACTAGTTTTTGATATACTAACCGTTTTCTTCACCTTATTCAACCATCAGTCATTTTCACTGTACTGGTATGAATGGTCGTATAGTCATCTAACACGAGTTTTCTTTTGATTTTGTTAATATATCCAGAAACCTATTATATGGCTCATTACTTTAAAAGTCAAAGGGTATCTTCCTAATTCTCCGAGGATAAAACTCGAAAATAGATATGAAATGAGGCAGCAGGGACGGTGAACAATAAACAACAAACAAGTAGGGTAACTCTAGCTCCCACAAGAAAACTAGACGCCCATAACTGCAAAGAATTGCTGCTAACGACACCGATTCGCCTAGCAGATATGACAGCACAGAGCACACAGAACAGACAAGGAGACGAGCCCACGGCACAGAGCAAGAGAACAAACAAGCAAAACATCCCCAAGGGGACGTTTCCTTGTTTGTTCTGTGTGCTCTGTGCTGTCATATCTGCTAGGCGATTCCGTGTCGTAAACAGCAATGCTTCAGAGTTATGGGCGTGCATTTGTTTTCTTCTGAAAGCAAGAATTACCCTACATGTTTGTTGTTCTCCGAGGTGACGTAATGGCACTGCTTTTTTATGAACACCTAATAACGCTCTGCGGAATTTCAGGTGTAGATTTTCATCACGAATATGAACTGAATTGAAATGTTTCAAACTAGTCATAAATATCACATTCATCTTCTACATTCAAATAAAAAGAAAACCACACCTCTGCTCCATGTGTTAAAACTGGCGTAATCATGCTCTGTGTGTGTGTGTGTGTGTGTGTGTGTGTGTGTGTGTGTGTGTGTGTGTACATAAATCTTTCAAAACTTGACATACACACGCACGCACGCGCGCGCACGCACGCACACACACACACACACACACACACACACACACACACACACACCACACACACGCACACGCACGCACGCACGCACGCACACACACACCACACACACACACACACACACACAGAGACGTAGTGCACATCTAGACAGAGAGAGAGAGAGAGAGAGAGAGAGAGAGAGAGAGAGAGAGAGAGTGAGCGTTTAGCCTGGGGTGGACTCTGCTCAGAACCATAAGAGTACGCTCCCTTTGAAAGCTCCAACTTCAAACTGAGAGTGAAAGTGTTCATGATGGCGCCTGCTCAAAACTGTCGGCATCGGGGGGGGGGGGGGGGGGGGGGGGGGGGGGGGGGGGGGGAATGCTCGTTTTAGCTCAGTCTGCACCCCTAACAAATTCTTCCTGCAGGCATAATCTGTAGTTTACGAGGAAAGAATCTGAATACACTTTGCTTGATGGCTCTGAATCGCTGATATACCTATATCTATAAAGACACACAGGATGCAGTTAGACAGATAAATAGATAAGTAAGTGGGTATAGAAATGAATACATGAAAGAGGAGAGCAGTTGATTGTAGCCTCATGTTTAAAGACTGTCGTTTTGTCAAATTTTTTTTACCCCCCATTGTCTTCTGTCTCAGGTTTTTTTTCATCTGCTGCTAAAATGTGTTCCAAAGCATACCTGCCGCCCAGGACACATATGCGGAAATACGTAAGTCAAATATTTTGGGATGGAAAACACGGAGAGGTGTTTGGGGTGGGGGTGGAAAGATGGGAGGGGGCGGGGATGTTGATTTTGTCCTGTTATTACTTTTTTTTTTCGGTTGTCTTTTGAAAGCCTTTCCTTAGCCTCGTGTGTATGTTTTTTATTTCACCAAGTTGTAAACAGTTTGTCTACAACTCTTTCAAAGACACCACCTGTCCACACGCGGAAAGTCTGGCGGCGACCGGGCAGCACGTATCGCCAGTCACCCTACTGGTCACTAGAACCAGATTTGAGATTGCGGCCCCATGTCAGGCATATTCTGAGTTAGAAGAGCTACTTTCTGGCTATAAAGCAATCACTGTGAATCACGATGCTTTTGGAAAGTGCTTTTTGTTTAGGAAGAGAAACGAAAGTGCAAGGGGGGAAGACGTATTGCATATCTGGAAATAAAACAAAAAATTGTCGTCTTTGTTGTATTGCAAAGGTGTCAGAAATCTACAGAGGGTTTACCTCCCTTGCTTTGGGGGACATGGAGGAGGGATGGGGTGGGGGTGGGGGAACGAACGTAAGCCTGCGGCACGTTTTTATCTGAGACGATCCCGATTCGTGTACGTGATCCGTACGTAGACTATTAAAGTGTACGTATTGGAAGATACGAACCGTGCAATAAGTTTAACAAGGGTCAAGTGGGTTTTTGACGAGCAAGTGTTGGTGTTGTAGGGCCCCATGTTGTCCACCGTCACATGGGACTGAACTGCGAGTCCCAGGCGATGTTCCCAGAGCCCCCGTGGGAATGGACACAGACGCTGGAAACCACGTGGCCCTGGGGGTCTTCTACTCGCGGGGGGTCCCATACCCCGGAAAGATTGGTGGTGGACTACCGCCATGGGTAAGCGTGTAGTAGTTGTAATAGTTTCGTTTTACATCTTTTCACTAAATCATGTGATATTAGACGAAGAGAGAGAGAGAGAGAGAGAGAGAGAGAGTATGCGAGTGAACCCGTGTTTGTGTGAACAGCCTACGAAAACATCCACAACTCTTTTCATACCGTACATTTATTTCATTGAATAGAGTCTACTTGCGAGAAATT
>JADBJO010013755.1:41511-51026 GCA_016801955.1 Conus betulinus
TAGATCCCGCCCACTTTCCTGTAGCTGGCGGCGGCAGCTTGTCGGCAAGACTGTCTGGAACGGATTCGTGTGAAACAGCAACGCTCGGCTCGTGGAGGAGCAGTACGGAAGAGCGTCAGGCTGAACGGGGAAGGGGGTGGGGGGAGGCAGTTTCGAGTGTGTTCATGTTCCTTCTTCTCTCTCTTGGGAGGAGGGGGGAGGGGGGTGGTGGGGGTGGGAGGGCAGTTTGAGAGTGCGTTCATGTTCCTCTCTCTCTCTCTCTCTCTCTCTCTCTCTCTCTCTCTCTCTCTCTCTCTCTCTCAACCAATCAGTCAATCAATCGAACCTTCGAAGCCGTGTCCCAGGTGTCTCATTTCAATGATATTTCCTCTGCAGTAAAAGAATACTGGTATCATAGAATCCAATTTGGTGAAGATGACGACCTTTGTTTTCTCTGAGTTTAATTTTCATCCATCAGTCTAAACAGTGGTTGTGTAACTAATCTAATTTATTTGAAGTCCATGTTTTGAAGTCGTTGGTTCGATATGTTTCCGGTGGTTTTCTTTGTAAGTCGTGTTATAATTCTGCTGTTGGTGACTGATCATGAAGTTTATTTCTATTTCTTCCCAAAGACTTGTCGTAAAGGTACATTAAAGCAAACAAAACACACTACACACACACACACACACACACACACACACACACACACACACACACACACATACACACACACACACACACACAAGAAACAAACAAACAAACAAACACACTAGCATGCACACACACACACACACACACACACACACACACACACACACACACACACACACACACACACACACACCACGATGTTTGTATGAAACACAAAACCAGTAAAACTAGTATAAAGAGGAAAACAGTTGTGCCATCAATGATGATATTACCACAGCTGTTAGCAGCAGAGGCGGAGGAGTAGTAGTAGTATTCATAATGAAAACGATGATAACAATAATAACAAGAATAATAATGATAATAATAATAATAACAGCAGCACCACCGCCACCAATAATAATAATGAATATAATTATTTTTATGATGATGATGACGATAATAATAATAATGATAATAATTTCTGAATTACTTCTCCATCCTTCATCCATCCTATTCCTGTCCCTTTTTAAGGTTCTGTTCATTAACTTCAACTTCCGCCACCAACCTTCTGTCTTCCTTTCCCGCCCCCCCTCTCTCTCTCTCTCTCTCTCTCTCTCTCTCTCTCTGTGTGTGTGTGTGTGTGTGTGTGTGTGTGTGTGTGTGTGTGTGTCTGTGTTGTTGTGTGTGTGTGTGTGTGTGTGTGTGTGTGTGTGTGTGTGTGTGTGTCACACCACCGTACTCACATGCATACACAGAGACGACGTGTTCATCTGCACGTAGTGCAATCCGACTCCGTTCACTCAATACAAAGACCAAGCAATATTTTTTTTTTATTGCTTCTCCCCTCTGGTATATAAAACCACCACACCAGAGTTTTTTTTTTTTTTTTTTTTAACTCTTGATCCCTTTTGGGTATTTTTCTACAGGCTTGATAATGCAAAATGGAAAACAATTTCATATATATATATTCCAATTTGTGATGCTCACATCACATTATTAATTCAACGCCTTTGTGGCTATTGGTCCCTTTTCACAATAAGTGTACCTTCAGTCACAACATTTCATTACGTTAATCAAATCCAACAGTCCCTTTACACAATAGGGCGCTCTACTAATTACAAGAGTCTGACGGCATCTTTCACATACTTAAAAAAAATTACAAGTTTTTCCCTATTACACTGATAAATCACGCTTCACTATTTGACAAATGTCGGGTTTTTCTGCACAGTCTTTTCACTGACTCTCAAATACATCTTGTGTCTACCCTTTTACAAACTTGAGGGTTTGTTTCCACAAACATGTTAGGCAAACACACACACACACACACACACACACACACACACACACACACACACACACACATTATCTCTCGCCAACACGAGTTATCTCAAACAAAAAAAAAACTTTTTCTTTTTCTTCTTCTCTTTCTTTTTTTTCCTTTAATTAAATGCCGCTGGCTCACTGATCTCTCTCTCTCTCTCTCTCTCTCTCTCTCTGTCTCTGTCTCTGTCTCTGTCTCTTCCGTCAACGCTCTCTTTCCCATTGCAAATCCTTGAACAATGCTCAGGTAAAACTGATCAACGACAGTACCCTTTTCACTACGATTCAACCCTACAAGACTCAAGTATAGTTAATGATTAGCAACAACGTTTTTTACGTTATCCGTTCATTTACCATCCGCTCCCCTCCCGACTGGGGCGTATGACTCTCTCTCTCTCTCTCTCTCTCTCTCTCTCTCCTCTCTCTCTCTCTCTCTCTCTCTCTCTCTCTCCATTGGGGGAAATAATCAACATTGTTCTCCGCCAGCAAATGCATAAAAGGCAATGTTTGAAATAGCAGCTCATATTCTTCATATCTTTGCTATTCCCATTTCCTGTTAAATCACCATCACCTGCCAGCAAAAAAAAAAAAATAATAATAATAAATAAATAAATAAATGTTGACAAAGCGAGAGTGCGTGGAATATGGTGGTGGTGGGGAGGGGTGGGGGTAGAATACGAACATACGTTTGAACAGAGAATAGCAGACAAACAAAAAGGAGAAAATGAAGAACGATGACGAAGGATAAAAAGAAAAAAGGAAAGTTGGAAAAAAAAATTCCTGTGCCGGGAATCGAACCCCGGCCGCCTGGGTGAAAGCCAGGAATCCTAACCACTAGACCACACAGGAACTGTTAAACGGTCCTGGAAAGTGTGATGACAATGATTGATGACCACGGACTGAGCAAATTTTATTAGGATGACAACGTGATTTGAATTAAACTGAATAGAGCTGTTTAAATTAAGGCAACATTGATCTTGTTTGTACTCAGGATGAAGTGGATTTTAAGGAGAAAAAAGACCGAATTTTAAACTAGAAAGAAAGGACGAAAGAAAGAAAAAAAGTAAGTAAGAAAGAAAGAAAGTAAGAAAGAAAAACAAAACAAGAAAACAAATGGACAAAATCAAAACAAAAGAAATAAAACGCATTTAAACACTCATTCTTTTTGTTGATTTTTTTTTTTTTTTTTTTTTAGTCTGTTTCATGAACTCCGAGGTTCACTTTTGTGACTTGTACCTAAGCAACCATCTTAGATTCCACAATTAAGATAGCCACATTCCCGGCTTAGGGTATATTTTTTTTTAAAAATCCATACGCTCTTTCAAAAGGCGAAGAAAGAAGACAACAGAACTGAAGAAAAAGGGAAAAAAAAAAAAAAAAAACCGACCAGTAGGGGACTCGAACCCCTGACCCTCAGATAAAAACTCTGATGCTCCACCGACTGAGCAAACCGGACTCTGCAACAATCGTGACAGAGAATAGTTGAGATGTAAGTCCTCCCAGCAAACCAGAAATTGTGCAAATAACAAAAGTGCTTTCTATGCAGCAAATTAATAGATTTTATAAACGCTCCCCTTCCCCTTGTTCCCCCCCCCCCCCCCCCCCCCCCTTTTTTTTTTTTCTCTTTTTTTTTCAGTCTAATATCACCAAGTGGTGAACAGACTCTGAATTAAAGAACTCACTCACTCACAGCAAAAGCTTTTAGGGACAAGTTGTTCTTTCGCAGTAGTCTTGGAGGCCGTGGCTTTGAGGTTCATGGGCTTGGTAGAGTTGGTCGGTGGTGGTGTTCGATGGTGGTGGTCGTTAATGTTGTCTTCCTTCGTTGTAGTTGCTGGTGTTGCTTACGACTTCCTCTGGGGTGGATAAGAACCACTCGTTCGAGTCCAGAGGACATCAGGGCGTTGGCGAGCATCCTCATGGGCTGTGTCCCGAGGGGTTGGGTGCGGCAGCAGAAACTTATGCAGGTGTAGTTGGTGTGTTCGTCTGTGGTCTCTGATGGCAGTCATGGGGCGTCGGGGAGGGCGGTACAGTCGCTGAGGGCGTGGTGGAGCGACGCCTCTGTCCCACACTGGCAGGAGACTAGCACACTGGATTGGTGCTGGTGCCTGTGGCCAGTGCCTGTGGGTCAAGGACCATGCCTGTGCCTGGGGGTCAAGGACCATGTCAGTGCCTGGGGGTCAAGGACCATGTCGTCGTCACTTGGCGTGTCATCTTGTGAATCTGAAACATTGATAATGCGCTTCTTTAGTTACCTTCTTGAAAAAAGGAATACAGTAGTAGATGGGTGATGGATGACAGAGAGAGAAAGAGGTGTGAAAGAAAAGAGAGAGAGAGAGAGGGGTGGGGGGAAGGCGGGAGGAGAGACGGGAAAATGGAAAAACATATCTGGATATCTAGTACAAACGCCATATGCGTTATACTACCTATGGTGTACCAGAGATTCTTGTGTGCTTCCACTGTGGAGTGCCACGCGGTTGGTATCAGTTTAGATTAGCCGAGGCAGGTAGTGTGAGTCGGCCCAGTGGTGTGGTGATCTAAGAAGGAATCCCTTTGTGGGCACTGACCGGCGACGGGCCGGAAATTCCAAAGAGGGAATACTCTCGGCTGGACCTGGGAAGAGACCAGGGAAAGTTTTATGGAGGTGCCAGCCCCTAAGAGGGAGACCAGTAGTCGTGGGATGGGCTTACCATTTAGGTTTGTTGCTCATCGTGGAGGTTTTAAAGAAAGTTGTGATGACTATTTTCTTATTTGAAACTTGTGAGACCTAGGATCACGCCATGTTTGATAAGAGGTTGTATACTTAGGTTAGAGGGACATGCAGTGATATGAATGAAGTTTGCAGTTATTAAGCTGCTGTTAAACATATAAGAGACCCTTATAAAATATTCCTGAGGCGTAGGGATCTGATAGATGGCGTCCCTAGGGGAAGCGTGGGTGCTTGGGAATTTACTGAGGTATGCTTCAGTCGGGTCCCAATCCTCAAACAGAGAGGACTACACCTTGTTCTGTGAAGTGTGGTGATGGTGCTCTGATGGCACCCAAAATATCACGGTTGCTAGAGCCCTTTGTATTTCCCTTATTGTTTTTCGCTTTATTTTTACGGTCTTAACCTAGTCCAACTTTCTCCGAACCCGATCTCCCCTTGTGCGTTTCTTTACAGTAGGAACAAGGGGAGGTCTATATACAACGGAAAACAACAGGTGTGTGTGTGTGTGTGTGTGTGTGTGTGTGTGTGTGTGCACACGCGCGCAATTTACGCATTTGAGTGTGCAGGCAGGGGGAGGGCTAAGGGGGACAAAAAGGTGCGTGACTGTATGCATGCGTTGTTTGCAAACCAGGAAATAATTTGTGTTTAATTTCTTTTTTTCCCACATTATTGATAACTTGATTACTCTAATGTGTTCCACATTGTTTCAAACATGACATTCACTGTCCACCTGTATGCTGAATCGCCTGTGACGACTACTTTCGTAGTATCGTCATTTCAGCCGTGGACAGTCAACAACAAACACACTTAAAATTTACAACTCAGAGTTGTTCATAATTTTAATTTTTTAAGGCGAAAGCTCTCCATTGCTAAAAATTATGTGTGTATGTATAATTTTTTAAGAAAAGTATCATGAATATATTTTGTATTCATTATGTTTAGTTACAATATTGAACTTCTTCACAATATTCAACCATCAGTCATTTTCACTATACTGGGTAATAAATGGTCGTATAGTAATCTAACACGAGTTTTTTCTTTTGATTTAGTTAATATATCCAGAAACCTATCATATTGCTCATTACTTTAAAAGTCAAAGGGTATCTTCCTAATTCTCCAAGGATAAAACTCGAAACTAAATATGAAATGAGGAAGGGAACGGTGAATAATAAACAACAAACAAGTAGGGTAACTCTAGCTCCCACAAGAAAACTAGACGCCCATAACTGCAAAGAATATACGACACCGAATCGCCCAGCAGATATGACAGCACTTAGCACACGGAACAAACAAGGAGACGAGCCCACGGCACAGAGCAAGAGAACAAGCAAAACATCCCCAAGGGGACGCTTCCTCGTTTGTTCTGTGTGCTCTGTGCTGTCATATCTACTAGGCGATTCCGTGTCGTAAACAGCAATGCTTCAGAGCTATGGGCGTGTGTTTGTTTTCGTGCGGAAGCGAGAGTACCCTACTTGTTTGCTGCTCTCCAAGCTGACGTAATGGCAAAGCTTATTTATGAACACCTGATAACTCTGCGAAATTCCAAGTGTGTATATTTTCATCACGAATATGAGCTGAATTGAAATGTTTCAAACTAGTCATAAATATCATATTTATCTTCTCCATTAAAATAAGAAAACCACACCTCTGCTCCATGTGTTAAAACTGGCGTAATCATGCTCTCTCTCTCTCTCTCTCTCTCTCTCTCTCTCTCTCTCTCTCTCTCTGTGTGTGTGTGTGTGTGTGTGTGTGTGTGTGTGTGTGTGTGTGTGTGTGTGCTATATAGGTATACGTGCATGTTTCACACACACACACACACACACACACACACACATACACACACACACACACACACCTGTCGGCATGGGGGGGGGGGGGGGGTTCAGTTCAGTCTGCACCCTTAACAAGTTCTTCCTGCAGTCATAAGTATCCGTAGTTTACGAGGAAAGGGTCTGAATAAACTTTCCTTGATGGCTCTGAATCACTGATATCTATATCATAAAGATATACACAGGTACGTAGGTAGGCTGGTAGGTAGGTAGGCAGGTAGTTATAGAAACAAATACATGAAAGAGAAGAGCACATAATTATAGTCTCATGTCTGACGACTGTCGTTTTGTTGATTTTTATACCCCCATTGTCTTCTATCTCAGCTTTTTCTCTCTCTTTTTTTCTGAAAAAATATATCCCAAAGCATACCCACCACCCAGAACACCTATGTGAAAAGACGATACTTAAGTCAAATATGTTGGGGTGTAGAGCACGGGGAGGTGTTAGGGTGAAGAGGGAGGGGAGGGGGGATGGGAGGGGACGGGGGTGTTGATTTTGTCCTGATATTACTTTTTCTTTTTGTTCTTTTCTTTGGGGTCGAATAAAGGGGCGAGAGGGAGCATGTGAAGAGCAAAGAGGGTGTCCAGAGAATGTGTGTGTGTGTGTGTGTGTGTGTGTGTGTGTGTGTGTGTGTGTGTGTGTGTGTGTGTGAGCGCGCGCGCGCGCTCGCCGGAAAGCATGGGCTGGGAACCCTGCTACAGTTACATCAAAATTCTCTGTGTCTCAGAACAAGAACATATTTTATTGCCACATGAAAACCAGAGGTTTTGTGGCGCACAGATGAGAGCTGTGTTGTACTTGTGTCGTACTGCATGTGCTGTCATCCAATTCCTCTTTAACTTCAACTTTCCAGTTTATGTTTGCCCAATACATCCTTTAGTGTTTCTCTGTTCGGATACCGAATATCTAACAGAACTCTGATGCACAGCATGCTCTTTCTTTCTACTCTTGTAAAGAGCGATGACATCGCAATCAGTTTTACAGAACATTATCTCCTGTGCCTCGCAAAAACCTGGGTTTTCATATGGCAATCAGATTTGTTCTTGTTGTTGTTCTGGTTGTTTACACACCCCCCCCCCCACCCACACACACACACACCATAGAGGGAGGAGGAGAGAGAGAGAGGAGAGAGAGAGAGAGAGAGAGACAGACAGACAGACAGACAGACAGGGACAGACAGACAGACAGAGATAGACAAACGGACAGAGACAGAAGACAAAACAAATGTCTTCAAATATCTTCGTCGATAACTCCGATTTAATTAAAATAAAAAAAAACAAAAACCATCCCGTATATACATCATGTAATATAAAATGATAAAGTAATTACAGCAGGGAGGGGGGTTGGGGGAATAGGCCCCCTGACGTGGAACGCTGATGACGTGTCCTAATGTCATGGGCGACATGAAGGGGTCATTTCCATTGGTCGAGTGAAATGCGGCGTTGGCGAGCTGTTCCTGCTGTGGTGGTTCTCTCCTTTGGGTAACCGCTGTGTGGACAAATTAAAAAGAAATTCAAAATGGGGTGTGTGCAGGCGAAAATTAGAACATAACAGCAAAAATGGAATTACTGAGCAGACAAACAAGGGAACAAACAACTAGGAAACAAACAAACAAACTACAAAAACAAAGAAATCTTTGAACGCAATGATGATGATAACAACAAACACACAGCAACAACAACAATAGTAATAACGATGGTAATGATGATGATGATCATAATGATGATGCTGATGATGAGAAAAAAGAAGAGAGCTCAGCCAGACAATGAGAATTGAACCTGTCACCCAGTCTGCCACTCGCTCTATCTTTTGTCCAATTGTGCACGGATCTATTCCCACCACCCCCCTTGTTTTTTCATCTCGAAATTCTCTTCCTCTTGTGTTTAGTCCTGTTGAGCGAGACCTCTTCACATCTCTCATCATTTTTTACGCTGTCTCTCTGTCCGTCCACTCACCACCACCCCCCTCCTCACCCTCAACCCCATCCCCCCCACCCCAATTCTTTCCTCATTCCTCGTCGGATTTTGAACCATCAGTAAACATTTTCTGAAAGAATGGGAATTCTGCACAGAGATCGGCATACAATGCCCCTGTACGCCTGAGAACTGCGAAAAGCAGCAAGATCAAAGCGGATTTCTGGTGTCAAAAAGGTCAATGAAAGCTTATCTGAAAATTTGGAAAAGTCAGACACAACAACTCCCAGATCAAGATCTGCATTCTGCACATGAGTGAAGGAGACAATGCAAAACAACATAGTACGTAGGAGGGAGGGGACAAGCAGAGACACAATCTGGAGATATGAAGGTAGAAAGGCATCAGAATACACATCAACAAATAAAGTAGAATACGCTTCAACTGATGCAGGAGACGAGACAAACACAACACAGTGCAAGAAATGTAATTTCGCTTTCGTGCTTTCCAATATAACAACAAAAATTGCAACCAATAAAAAAAAATGCGGTACAAAAAATTCGCCATGCAGACAACACCGCTACAAAAGTAGGCTGGAACTGCCGAGCAACATTTCTCCCCCTCACCCTCCCCGCCCTCACACACACACACACACACACACACCACACACACTCATCTCTCTCTCCTCTCTCTCGCTCAGTCTCTCTCTCTCTCTCTCCTCTCTCTCTCTCTCTCTCTCCACTGACCTGTCCAGCCATCAGCCTTTTTATTCCACACGTCTAGGGTGGACCGTTGTGGGTCAGCTGTCTGCAGTGGGCGTCGATGGAAAGGGGTGAGGGGGAATCCCCGTGCCCGACATTGACCAGGGTCCACTCGGGCAGGGGTAGGCAGTGACCATGGATCACTCCCCGCGCTGCCACTGCCCCACGACCCTCCCTTCCTCGTCCGCCGCTCTTTGCAGATACCCACTTCCCTTCCTGTCTCAAACGAACGGGCATCCTCAGACACGCCCCGGCCACGAGCACATTTCCATTAATTCAACGCTTCATATGACTTCAAACAGAACGATACTTTGCCCTGGAAAGGGACATCATGGACTCTCTCATTTGGAAGGAATTAACTGTTGCCTGTACAGACA
>JADBJO010013756.1:0-10000 GCA_016801955.1 Conus betulinus
CCCCGCTGCAGTATACACATGAAAGGTCAATCGATCATACAATCAATCAATAACGACACGCAGGAGTCACTCTATATCCTCCCCCCCTCCCTCATCTCCCTCCCCCCTCCCCCCCTCTCACCTCTTAGCCTGTGTCAGATGATCTGATCTATCGGCAGATCTTCTCGCCAGGTGTTTCTCCGTTCTTCTTCCTCTTCTGCGTACGCAGGCTGGTACTCCTGCGGACACTCCTTATTTGGACAGGCAAGTATTAATCCCGTCTCTCCAACAAAGGATGGAGTTTTGTGTGTATGACCATTTTTTTTTTATCCCGCCATTAAGGCAGCCATACTCCATCTTCGGGAAAGGTGCATGCTATGTGTAACGTGTCTTCCATACCAACGGCCAAACTGGCCTTCTCTTCCGAAAGTTGGTGATGGGATTTTACGTGTCTGCAAGATGTTATGCGTGCGTACACACACGCAACCTCGGTTTAGAGTCTCATTCGAAGGACTGTATGGGAAAATGGAGTCAGAACCGATGTTAGCTCCGAGGGAAAAATCCCCCCTGTACCGAAACGGCGCGGCGGAGATTCGAACCCGCAACCCTTGATTACATGTCCGGCGTTCTAACAACTGAGCTATTCTGGCCCCCTATTCTGGTTCACCGTTTATTTTGGCTCCAAGCTTCATGCATGAGCACGGTCTCTGCCGTATCGTTCCAGTCTCTCGGCCGTATTACTGAAAGTCTACTTTGCACCCAATTTGAGGAGATCAGTGATTGTTCGTTCTTCGCTTTCATTGTCTTGAATGTTGTTTGTCTTGCATGACTGAAGAGGACCAAAGAGGCGGAAAACGCGTTGTGTTTCGTCTTGTAATGTGTTTATCTCTTTCGTTCGGCGGAAATGTAATGTTTCTTTCCCGTCTATCTGATCAAGCCAGATTCCTGTCTATGAGCAGTGAACTGAAATAAAATACCACCTATCTCACCCTCACCCTCTTCCTTTTCGCCCATTTAAGCGTTTTGTGTTCGAGAAAGACATGCGCTGGTTTAAATAACAGCCAGCATGAAAATTGTGAGTGAAAACAAGCATGAAAATTGCGAGTTACTGAAAAATCAAAATAGAAAAGGTTTGCCGTTTGAACAATAGGTAGACATATCTTTTTTTCATATTTTGAACATTCCGTGATGAAATGGAATTCATTTCCTGAAACATTCACGCGTCAATAAGCACCAAAAATCTATCCTATGCAGAAACTCTGCTTTGCCTACCTAGTACCGGTTGCAGTTTCAACTAATGGATTGAGATCAGAAAAGGAGCGCAAGGGGCAAGTTATGTATGTCATTTCTTTCTGACTTTCAGACTTGGTTCCCTAAATGCGCTTCTGTGGACAACAGCACATACAGACAAAGGGAGAGAACTATGCGTAACATTATATAACACACAAATGGACAGAAATTACAAAACCGTTCATCAAATAAGCTTTACATGAAAGAGAAGGGAGACCAACTTTAAAAAAAACAACATGCGTTTGAATAAGATCTCTCAGGAATTATGGGGACAACGACAAAAAGGAAAATGGAGATCAACAAGTTTGCATTTGGGTTATTTGTAGATGATATATCAATGGCATCTGCTGAATCTGTTTGTGTATCGGGCCGAAATATATCGACGTCTGCTGACCTCTCTGGTTCATAGTGAAAGAGGGTGCATCCAATAGGACATGATTTAATACTCATGCTGCAAGTGTCCAGGAAATCTTAGCTTGTCTGGGATCATTTTGCAAAGCAATAAATGTAACCGATGACTCTGTCTGTCTGTCTGTCTGTCTGTCTCTCTCACAAACGCCCACACACGTACACACACACGCACACGCATACACACACGCTCACACACAACACATACACACACACATACATACACACACACGCACACGCGTGCGCGCGCGCTCGCGCGTGCGTGCACTCACACAAACACGCAAACACACACACACACATACACACACGCACACACATTCTCTCTCTCTCTCTCTCTCTCTCTCTCTCCTCTCTCTCTCTCTCTCTCGTTCCCATCTTTCTTTCCATCCCCTCTCTTCCTCTTCCCCAACAACAACAACAACACAACAACACACACACACACACACACACACACACACCACACACACACACACACACACACGCGCGCGCGCGCGCGCGCGCGGCTCAATTTATCATCCATGCGATAAACACCACAAATACGTCACTTTATATCCCCACTCCTCCCCGCTTCTCCCCCCCCTCCTGACCTACTTCACTGGGTCTTGTCTATGCCTGCATCTTCTCGTGAGCTGGTCACCGTCTATTTTTACTCCAAGGTCCAGGCATGAGCATCGGTCTCTGCTGAAATCCTTCCAGCCTATCTGATGAAGCCGACTGCTCGTTTATTGGCAGGGGACTGCTGTGAAGTACCACGTTATCTCGCCACTCTTGGCCTCTGCTTTGTGCTCGCTCCAACAGTTAGTTTAGCGTCCAGGACAGATATGCGCAACGCAACACCCTGTTTTCTTAGAATAGCGGTGGAACATCTGTTAACAGAAAATTGTAAGCATTGTTTTGTTGAAAAAAAAAAAGTTCCTTTTGGAAGACCTTATCCATCCTTTCCATTTCTTAGAAGGAGGTGAAGAAAGAGTATTAAAAAAAAAAAGGTGACGGCCATCCCCTTAGATAGTTGGCAAATTGAATCAAAATATGTCATGTAAAAATGTGTGTGTGTGTGTGTGTGTGTGCGTGCGTGCGTGCGCGCGTGCGTGCGTGCGTGTGTGTGTGTGTGTGTGTGTGTGTGTTGTGTGTGTGTGTGTGAGTGTGCTGTGGGTGTGTGTGTGTGTGTGTGTGTGTGTGTGTGTGTGTGTGTGGGGGCGTTATTTTCATTGAGGTGATGACGTCAGTTTTCACATCATCTCGACGTCGGTGCCCGTGGTAAGTTCGTCAAAGTCGTTGATGTCGGTAAAATCATGGGGGGACTGTCGGTTGGATTGACGTGGTGATGCCGTCTGGAGGAAAATACTCGTCCACTCTGGCTCTGCGACCAGACGATTGGTGCGTGTCAGAAGGGAAGCGGCACTGCTAAATACCACCAAAGCGACTCGCAGCATTGCAGTGTGGTGGGGGGTTGCCTTCGGGCCACTTTGACATTGACTGCTCCCTGTGTGTCTGCCACTGCTGGCTGGGGCTTTGACGATGTAAACCTGGATGTGAATGTACGTGGGGGAAGCAGGATTGAGAGGCCTGGGGGTGTTGCCACCGGGAACGGAGGGTGGGTAGGTGGGTGGGTGGGGTGACACTGAGAACAGTTAAGATGCTTTGAGCTCTGTTACTCTAGGGTACTGCACCCTAAAAATGTTGTTCTTTGTATACTGCTATAATTTAAAACAAGCTAATCTGAAGAGTTCATTTTTTTTTCTTTAATTTTTGATTTTTTTAAATGCTGATCGATGAGAATGAGGATGATTAAGATGATACTATGGATTTCCATTTCGGTCTGAGACTACATGACAGGGCTGTACTCTATGCTTCCTTTCATAATATATCGCGGCGTTAACCAGGCCGAGATATACAGGCACCTGCAGTGTTGGTTAGGAAATTGAGCAACACTCTCAGAACGCATCCATTAAGTGGATGAAACTCGACTGTGTGGTCCCAGTCTTCCCAACTGAGTCCGCAGCAAACTCAGCTCTCCGTAGGAGCTGGTCGGGGCAGCAGAAAACCCACATGACTCTGATGGGATTCGAACCCACGACCTCCCAGCCGGGAGCCCGCGACGCTAACCACTTCGCCACGGCGGCTGGTGAAGAGTTCATTTATTCACTGCAGTGTTTATGAACAGAAGACGCAGTAGACACAAAAATTCGTCACACCACACTACATGCTGTTCTCGTCATTCAGGCTGTGCCTGCGACTCTCACATTTCACATTCAGTGTGCGAGAGTGAGGCAAGTAGGTCAACTTGTCTTTCTCATCAATCCACAGTCAGAGATCCTACGGCGATCCCCTATCCCCTATCCCAAGTCTTGAAGACCGTCGGGGCGTCACAGAAGACTTCGCCTTCCTACGGCTATAGAGTGTAAAAACACTGATGGCTTTTCTACCAATCAGAGGATGATACTACATGTGGTGCACGCGTCAATGAAACAATGGCTGACTAGGTCGTAAGAACAGATTGCTGTTTCCATCTCTAGAACGTCCAGGTAACACTTGTACCATTTTGCGTCAACGAGAAAGTGGATCCTAAGGGCTAGAACCTGAATCAGGATCTAGATTAGAGTAAATAACAAGTAAGGTGTAACTATTGCTCCAGTATGAAATGAATACACGGTCATAACTCCAAAGGAATGCTGATTTCGACACCAAATCGCCTAGCAGATATGACAGCACAGAGCACACAGAACAAACAGCAGATATGACAGCACAGAGCACACAGAACAAACAAACAGCAGATATGACAGCACAGAGCACACAGAAAAAACAGCAGATATGACAGCACAGAGCACACAGAACAAAAAGCAGATATGACAGCACAGAGCACACAGAACAAACAGCAGATATGACAGCACAGAGCACACAGAACAAACAGCAGATACGACAGCACAGAGCACACAGAACAAACAGCAGATATATGACAGCACAGAGCACACAGAAAACAACAGCAGATACGACAGCACAGAGCACACAGAAACAAACAGCAGATACGACAGCACAGAGCACACAGAACAAACAGCAGATATGACAGCACAGAGCACATGGAACAAACAAGGAAACATCTAAATCATGGGCGTGTGTTCGTTCCATCAGGAGAGCAAGAGTTACCTTACTTGTTTGTTATTTACTGTTTACTGTTCCCTGTCTCATTTAAGACTTCTTTTCATTAGAATCCAGATTATTTAACCTTAGTGGACGTGTTTGCTGTGCGTATATTTTTTTCTTTAATGAATATCAATACATATGTTCAGCTACGTCACTTGCCAAATTTTGAAAGGTGCTTGCGATTGGCGGGAAGGAACAGCCGCCAGCATTCACTGGGATAAGAGAAGATAATACACTGACGGAAAGTAGTTCAACGACTAATTCAGGAACCTTTCCGTCATTAATTTGTTTTCTCGTCTTCTCTTTACGCTTAATATGGACAGAGGGGATTCTCCACTCACCATTTCCACATCGTGTGATCAATTGTTTAGGATACACCTAGCTTTGATTTGGTTGGGGCGGGAAGAGGGGGGGGGCGGGGGGGGGGGGGGGGGGGTGGGGGGGGGGGGGGGGGGGGGGTTAGAGCGTTTATCTGAAGAGGTGGGGGGTCGCGAGTTTGAACCAATCGTAAGGATTTTTTTCGGCTTGGACGCCCCTCTGTGACCACCCCAGGCAGTAAAAGGGTACCTGATTCATTTCAGGGAAGGCTAAATGCGGCGGAAGGAGAAAGATGGGCACCGTCTTTCATCGTGCCGTGCCCTTACAGCCAACAGGACTATGGGAACTTTCACTTTCCCTGCGGCCAACAGGCTATGGGAACTTTCACTTTCCCTACGGCCAACAGGCTATGGGAACTTTCACTTCCCTACGGCCAACAGGCTATGGGGAACTTTCACTTTCCCTACGGCCAACAGGCTATGGGAACTTTCACTTTCCCTACGGCCAACAGGCTATGGGAACTTTCACTTCCCTACGGCCAACAGGCTATGGGAACTTTTCACTTTCCCTACGGCCAACAGACTATGAAAACTCTCACTTTCCCTACGACCAACAGGCTATGGGAACTCTCACTTTCTTAAACAAAATGTATACTGACAACACCAACATGATTACTCGCCTTCACCATTCTGTTAGTAACATGACATTAACGCATGCGTGAAAGGAAGTCACATGTGGATAAATATTCAAGCGGACTCTTGCCATTTGTGAGTGCCAAAACGATGTGGGGAACAAAATTAAAAACAGCAGAAGCAGCAGCAGCAACAGCAGCAACAACAACAACAAAGACAACATAACAAAAAATTCAAACGTAATAAACTATTCGATTTTTCGTGCTATTCTATGGGATCTCATTGAATGTTTTTCAGCAGGTCAGCCGAGGCAAGTTTTCCAATCTCCCAAGAACTAATAAATTGAATAAATAAACTTTCAGGTTAGTGAAAATTGACAGTTGAACTGATTTCGCTTCGCTGTTTGCAAAATGAGACGACGTTTACTTGTCGAAATCATTGAAAATGGGCTGCCAGTTTCGGGTGTTTAATCTTTTAGAAATAAAATAATGAGAGAAAGAGAGAGAGAGAGAGAGAGAGAGAGAGAAGGGAGAGAGAGAGAGAGAGAGTGAGAGAGAGACTTTTTGTATGTGTGGTGTGCATGTATGTGCACGCACGTGTGTGTGTGTGTGTGTGTGTGTGTGTGTGTGTGTGTGTGTGTGTGTGTGTGTGTGTGTGTGTGTGTGTGTGTGTGCGTGCGTGCGTGTGTGTGTGTGTATGTGTGTGGGTGTGTGTGTGTGTGTGTGTGTGTGTGTGTGTGTGTGTGTGCGTGCGTGCGTGTGTGTGTGTATGTGTGGTGTTGGTGTGTGTGGTGTGTGTGTGTGTGTGTTGTGTGTGTGTGTGTGTGTGTGTGTGTGCGTGCGTGCGTGTGCGTGTGTGTGTGTGTGTGAGTGTGTGTGTGTGTGTGTGTGTGTGTGTGTGTGTGTGTGTGTGTGTGTGCGTGCGTGTGTGTGTGTGTGTGGACGTGCGTGTGTGTGTACATGTGCGTGCATAATGCGTGCGTGCGTGCGCGTGCGTGCACACGTGTGTGCGCACGTGTGGTCTGTTCGTCTGCATGTGCGTGCGTGTGGTGAGTGCGTGCGTGCGTGCGTCCGTGAGTGTGTGTGTGTGGCGTGTGCGTGCGTGCGTGCGTGCGTGCGTGTGTGTGTGTGTTGTTCGTGTGCACGCACGCACGCACGCACGCGTATGTGTGTGGGTGTGCGCGCGCGCACGCGCCGCGCGTGTGTGTATGTGTTGTGTTGCGTGCACGCGCGTGCGTGCGTGCGTGCATGTGTGCGTATGCGCTTGCTTGTTTGCTTTTGCATGTGTAGGTGAATATTATGTTCTTGCGTGCGAGCATTCCTATTGATGACCTATCATTAGAGAACTGCACCGGTAACATTAAAATAGGCTCTATTTAGAGAGAGAATCATCGGCATACAAGAACATACTATGAACGCATGCGTCAACTTACCCACCAGCCAACCAGCCACCCAACCAACCAACCAAATAACTAACTAGCAGTCATCAAACTAACCAACCACAAACCGAACAGCCAACCAGCGAGCCCAACTATATAATCAATCCACCGAACCATCAAACCAAACAACCAACTAACCTGCCAACAAACTCACCTACCAGCTACCAAACTGGATAGGAACAAGGTATCTAGCCAATCAACCAACCAGCCAGCCAAACTAACCAGCCAATGAACCCACAAAACCAGCCAACAAGCGCCCAACCAAACCGCCCAACCTGTCAATTCAAACAATCACTGGACCGACCAACCAAACCCAACCACCAACCAACCAACCAACCCAAACCAACCAGCCAATGAACCACCAACCAACGGACCAACCAAATCGCCCAACCTGTCAATGTTTACATAGCCACCCACGCAGGCACCACACCAACCAATTACCTAAGCAGCGAATCTACTAAACAATCAACCAGCAAGCTCACCAGTCAACCAACCAATTAACTAACCAGCCCAGCCAGCCAGCAATCAACCCGCGGGCCATCCAACCACACCAACCAACCAACCAACCAACAAACAACCAACCAGCCAATCAACTAATCAATCAACCAACCAGCCAACCAACCAATCCGAGACCCATCGGCATTTTTGCGCTAAGGCGACTTAAACTTTGCAAGCGATTAAGGCTAACCTTTGTCGTCAAAAGAAAGAAAAAAAAAAAAGAAAAAAAGAAAGAAAAGAAAAAGCTTGGGAGACGGACAGAAGGAGGACAGGAAGGAGGGGGTGGGCAGGAAAGGGAGGGAAGGGAAAGAAAGGAAAGAACGTCTTTCAGGAACCTGCTAATATGCTATAAAGCGCTAAACAAAATTCACAAGACTTCTCCCAAGTCGCCCACTTGTTCTATAACGATCGCTAAAATGGCTTGCTTTGTGGAAAAAAAAAGCATCGTAAGCTGTGGGGTAATGGAGAACACCGAGAAATGTCATGCCTCCAAATGGCATTTCTTTTTTTTTTCCACTTTGTATTTCTGCCTTTGTTTTCCTTTTCAGCTGATCTAAAAGGCACTTAAAATTGTAAGCTGATACCTTTTATCGCTGTTATTTAGTTTACTTGCTTCTGGTTTGTACCGTTTTTGTCAGGTTAATGTCCTCCCCCCGCGTCCCCCCCCCCCCCCCCCCCCCCGCCACTCCACCCCGATTTAACTATACATTATTCAAACCTCGTAGAAATAAGTCTACTTCAGCCAGTCCCACACGGCCTAATGCTTGATCTAGCAAAGCCAATTAATAAATAGTACCTGTTTTGAGTTCAGTTGAACAGTGTGCTATCAGCTAGATGAGTGCCCGTTTTGAGTTCAATTGAACAGTTCGCATCAGCTAGATGAGTACCTGGTTCTTAGTTCAATCGAACAGTGTGCTATTAGCTACATAAAATACTGTCAATCAGATGGACAGTACTAACCTGGTTTTTAGTGACCTTGAGCACGTTTCAATCACTGAGATGGGAATATTTTTTGTAAAGGGCATATCGAACAGCTTTTTTTTGTGAATGAGGCCAAACATGTTCAGTTATTCTGGGCGAACAGCTTTATTACACAGAACACTTGGCTCCTCAGATTGGACACATTCATTTAGATGAGATATTTATTTAGTTAGAGGGAACGGGTTTTCTTTGTTGTTGTTGTTGTTGTGTTTTTTTGAGAATTAGACTGAACATTGTCGCTAGATAGATCGTACTTGAGATGAAAACATTTTCAGTCAGATGGAATAGTTTCAGTTGGTTAGATGCAACATTTTCAGAACAAGTATGAATAAATTCACATTTCTGGAGTCGTAGGCAGAGCGGAAGTAGGACAACGATGGGGGTAGATCGGAGCAGTCATTTTTGTCATTTTTTTGACATTTGGTGTTTGGTTTTTTTGTTGTTGTTGGCCTGCTTCGTGTTTGTTTCCCCTTTGGACAAAATATATTTATTTACTCATATCTTTGGTACACCACAATAAAAAACTACCTTCTTATAGGATCTAATTTAATACTCAAGTGGTAGCATTTAAAAAAAAAATAGTACAAAGTCCTGCATCGCTGTGGGAAGCTCTACATGTACTGCTGAAACTTCTTCCCGAGCCGTTTATTTTTGTAATTATTATTTGATCACTTTGAACTATGGCTTGAAAATGCTCATCGAGGATTCCAGATTGTTACTGCAATTGGACACCTTCACAGAGGGGGATGGTTGAAAAGCTGCCATCACCATTGGTCGGTCTGCTCAGTTTGGGTCTGCTGCACCTGTTACTGCAGCCGGTAAAGTGCCATCCCCCGCCACCCCCATGCCCCAGACAAAACACATCAAAGCTGACAGAGAGCGAGGAGAGAGAGAGAGAGAGGAGAGAGGGAGAAGAGAGGAGAGAGAGAGAGAGAGAGAGAGAGAGGGACGAGAGAGAGACCGATCGACCAACAGAGAGAGAGAGAGAGAGAGGAGAGAGAGAGAGAGAGACACACACAGAAACAGACACAGACGAGACACGACCGACAGACAGAGGCAGACAAACAGACAGACAGACAGACAGACACACACACACACACACACACACCACACACACACACACACACCACACACCACACACAGAGAGACAGAGAGAGGAGAGAGAGAGTTCAAAAAGTCCGGAAAGATTAGAAAAAGTACATAACACACGTAAAAAAACAAAACAAAAAACACAAACGAAGCGAAACGAAAACGAAACGATTTTCCCTTGGGCTGGTTAAATATCCTTCCATTACTTGTTGCCAAAGGACCTTGT
>JADBJO010013756.1:25000-30000 GCA_016801955.1 Conus betulinus
ATTATGGGTCACGGATGATGCCAATGTTTTATTTTACCAGAATAGCCGTTACTGACGGCCATAGATGATAATTAAAAAAATCAAGTCCGATGAGGGAACGAGTTGGTCCAAAAATGTAAAGGACTGGCCCAGAATGACCATGTCAGATCTCTTCACGACAGCTACAAACAGAAGAGCCTGAAGAGAAACGGCGGCTGCCTCATCACGTCCACCCAACGACCCCAGCGGTCAGGGGAATGACTGACTGACTGAACTAAAAATTGTCTCCCCCCTGTCTGTCACTGTACTGGGAGTACGTTTATATGCTTTGCATCTTGTTTTTCTCTTGATGTTGACGTACGAATTCTATTCCTGACAGTGTGACTGGCGAAGTGATAAAGACAGATGGACTGTTGTTTTAAGAATTGTTAAAAAAAAATCCAATAACCTGGTCCACGAATGAACTCACACTGGCTCAATTCAGCTATCACCGCTTTAGGGTCCGAGTTGGGAATGGTCAGATGTTCACATGATACACAATCACTTAACAAATCCTCTGTTATAAAAGAATAGTAAAGGCTACGTGCTCTAAATAGACTGCACCTGTGCTATGTATAATCGTGTTCATTAGCAGGAAGTACACTCCACGCGTCACTCAGTTCTAGGTCTTTCGTTAACTCAATGAGACCCCGAACTTCATTTTTACGGTGGGGCTCGCCCGATACTATATCAAGAGCATTGCCATGAACGTAGTTAAGATCTCCAAGCAAAATAAGTTTTTTTGTCACTGTACTTTTTTTACGTTTTTTCTTAAGTAGCTTAAAAAAAGGTTTTCTTTCCGCACTATTGTTTGGAGCATATGTGTTTGCTAAACAGAAGTCTTATTTTTCACATGTGACTGAGACTGTCAAGATTCTATACTGTTCCGTTACTAGTGTAACTTTACCCTGGAAGTGTTTTGCAATTAAGATGGCTTCTCCCTTGCTCCTATCTATCAGTACTTCCGTTATTAAACAAAATACCTCCCCATTCTTTTCCCCACACATATGCATCACGATGGGTTACATGAGCTTCTTGCAACAGACAGACCAAGTCCAACTTTTTGTTTTCCGTCGTGAAGACAGATGCACTGCAGTTTTAATACGCAATACTTCTTTCATCTGCTGAAGATCTCAGACATGACAAAGATTACTTCACGGACAAAGGAGGCGAGAAAAAGAAGAAAAGAAAAAAAAAAAACTGGGCAAGAAAACAAAAATAGAGCCTACCTTAGAAAACTGCATACAGAAAGAAGTGCCGTTGTACATGGAGGCACTGGCAGGTTACATATGTTTTAGGCCCTGTGTATACATACAGCCCTACCTCACGGACGGAATGGTACCATGTCCAAGACACAAAGCACTGCACTCCACCTCTCGGGGCAAAATAAAACGGAAGAAACAGAAAAAAGGGAGGGGAATTTGTTTTCACAGTTGATATTAAAGGGAGGAGAGACTGTCTTCTTCAGTTGATAATAAAGGGAGGGGAGATTGTCTTCACAGCTGATCAAGTTGCAAAGTGAAACGACTGCAGGCGGGTGTTGTCTTGTGACTCGTTTGTCCACGTTTCTCTGGGCGGTTCGCTGACATTTATTTAAGATTTGTTCACAGCTGATGTTAAACGGAGGGGGGATTGTCTTCTTCAGTTGATAATAAAGGGAGGGGAGATTGTCTTCACAGTTGATGTTAAACGGAGGGGAGATTGTCTTCTTCAGTTGATATTAAAGGAACGGAAGATTGTCTTCACAGTTGATGTTAAAGGGAGGGGAGATTGTCCTCACAGTTCTTCTTTACATTAACTAGGCTGACCCTGGAGAAAGGTCCAGTGACGGTAATGAAAGACCCACTGACCACAGGAAAGGTCCTGTTGACAGTGGGAAAGACTACAACTTTGGATTCTCTTTTGAGGGCACATAAGACCGTATGGCGAAAGCTTGGCTGTGTCTGGAGTGGCACTGTCTTCATCTGTCCTTGGGCAGGGGTGGTTGGGTCTGTGGGGTGTGCTCGACAGCTGGAGGGTGGTGTCTTTCGCCGGTGGGCTCTGCAGTCATGAAAGACGGGCTGGTACACCCATGGGGACGCTACTGTAAGGCTGTTATGAGTTGCATCCTGTAGTCTGATTTACCTCTGTTCAGGAGCGTTATGTCCCTTGATATCTTAATGGAGTGTCCTGCGCGTGCCTGTACCCATCGTCAACACAGCGCAGGCCTCCAAGGGTGGTACAGGGCTGCTCTAAAGGCAGGTGAAGACAGTGCTTCTCTGGGTCCTCCCCAGCACCTTCGGGTGTTTTCTTTTTCTTCTTCTAAAGCAAGGAAAGATTGTCTTCAGAGCTGATGTTGGAATGAGTCCACAGAGGCTGCAGATACTGTCTCTTCAGGGAGCCCTCTCCACGCGACAACGGTACGGGAAAAAAGAATACTTTCGGTAATGTGTCTTGCAAGAGTGAAGAGGGCAGCACTGGCAGTGGCTTCACGTCTGCCTGGATCGGCCGGAGACGGTTTGAAAAGAGACGGTCATCACATTCTCTGCTACACCCTCTTACGGAAAAAAACAGAGAGAGAGAGAGAGAGAGAGAGAGAGAGAGAGAGAGAGAGAGAGAGAGAGAGAGAGAGAGAGAGAGAAAGACACAGAAAAAGAGAGAGAGAGAGAGAGACAGTGAGAGAGAGAAAGTCAGACAGACAAAGAAGACAGAGACAGAGAAAACAGAGACAGAGAAAACACACACACACACATACACACACACGCGCGCGCGCGCACACACACACACACACACATACACTTAGAGAGAGAGAGCGAGAGAGAGAGACAGAGAAAGACAGAAACAGAGAAAGACAGACAGAGACAGAGGGGAGAGAAAGAGAGAGAGAGAGAGAGAGAGAGAGAGAGAGGGGGGGGGGCGCTGATAGAACAGAATGGAAAACAGAACAAGAAAGACCACAAAGAGAGCGACTAAGGAGAGAAGAACGAGTGGCTGGCTGCCTCTCCTTAACAAACACAGGAACATGAAGCAAGGACAACGACAACAGCCACCAGAACCCAGCTAGTGGCAGCAAAGAACCTAACCTGACGGATGGCACTGAGCGAGAATTAAGCATGGTGATGGCGGTTTGTGGTGATGATGTGAGCGCCTGTGTGTGTGTGTGTGTGTGCGTGCGTGCGTGCGTGTGTGCATATGTGCGTGTGCGTGTGACTCTATTTTGGCGGGGTGTGTGCGTGTGATTCTGTATTGGTGTGGGTGTGTGTGTGTGTGTGTGTGTGTTGGGGTGGTCGGGGGTGGGTGAGGGGTGGCAGGATGTGTGTGTGTGTGTGCATGTGTTGATATTAAATATATGTACAAGTTGACACAAGATGGATAAATGAATTGACAAGGAATGACCGAGCACAGTGGAAAGAGTGGAATATCTTTTAATGAAATATATGTTTACAATTTGTTTATTATATGCGAATTTTGATGATGGCACCACAAACAAATTTTCTTTGTATTCTATGAGGACACAAATAAAATATCGTGCGTATCGTGTATATCGTGTGTACGTATTTGTATAAAGCTCTCCAGTTTCTAGCAAAGAAACACACTTGATGGACAGCACTAAGCGAGAATTAAGCAAGGACAACAAGAACAACAACAAGAACAACAACAAGAACGACAACAACAATACGAAGCTCTCTGGTAAGTAGCAAAGAAGCAGACTTGATGGAAGACACCGAGCGCTTAGGTATCAGTGAAGATTGTCTAAGTGATGGAGAAACGCGGGAACAGTCGACACAAAATAACAAGAGGGGTCAAGGAGGAGGAGGAGGAGGAGGAGGAGGAGGAGGAGGACTCTCAGTTGTAAGATGGATGGCGTCAGTAACCTCCCTTTGTCTGCAGTTCTGGTTGTTGTGGGGTGTGTAGATAGCGACGAAACATAGAGTCTGCTGACTCCGGGGTATTGGATCACATCCTTTTCTTGGGAAGGATTCTTGTCTCTGTCGGTCTGTCTGTCTGCCTGTCTGTCGGTTTGGTCGGTCGGTCGGTCGGCCTGGCTGACTGGCTGGCTTTCTGTTTTAAAATTCGTTGAGCTGTTTTGATGACGTCAGTCATCTGAAGTCCATGAAGCACAATATTTTTTGCTTTTGTTACTTATTTATCTGTTCCTACTTCTCTCTATCTTTTACTCTGTCTGTTTTTCCTTCATTCTCTATCTCTGTCTCTGTCTCTGTCTCTCTCTCTAAATATCTGTCTGTCTGTCTGTCTGTCTGTCTGTCTCTCTCTCTCTCTCTCTCTCTCTCTCTCTCTCTCTCTCTCTCATCTCTCTCGAAGGGAATGGACACTATGTTTTGGGACTAAAGGGGCGGGAATGGTAACATAGGAAAGGATGTTCTATACGGAACTCTTCTAATCGGATTTGATCGTTCACGCGTGAATTAGTTTATGCTATAAATATCAGTGCCATCCTAACAGTGTGAGCAATACTTTAACCCATTACGTCCTGATAGTTTTGTAAATTTAAGCATTCTTCATCTTCCGTATGTGTCAAGTCGTACGTGCACCACCCCTTGCCTTAACTGCCTTTGTAGCTGAAGGCAATAAATCGTCAAAGCGTCTCCCTCTCTCTCTCTCTCTCTCTCTCTCTCTCTCTCTCTGTATGTTGTCTGTCTACCTCCCTCTGCTCCCTATCTTTCTCTCCCTTCTCCTCTCTATTCTCTTGCCCATCTCCCTTCCCCTCTCCTCCCCTCCTCCCTCTCTGTTGTGTGAAGGAAGGGAATGCGTGTAGCCCTCTTCTGTTTTCTCTTTCCATCAGTGAATTGACGTTAGGCATTACCTGGAATAGAAAACGTAGCGCACAGTCTACTGAGAATATCTGAGAGCTGTTTATCCTCCCTTTATCAGGTCATGTTGCTTTAATATCCGAAACAGAGACCGCTGTAGAAACTCACTTAGCGGGCTCATTTTGGACCGGCCAGTTCATTTCAGCTAAAAGCAAGCATGTCAAAAAGTGA
>JADBJO010013756.1:42500-45000 GCA_016801955.1 Conus betulinus
AAAGGACGAGTGCTCTTCATCAAATGAGGTTCATAGATTTCCAAATCGACAAAGACCTAGGGCAGGGGATTTTTTTTCTTCTTCTTTTCTATAGCAAGGGTAGGGAGGAAAGTAGGTACGACGCCCCTTTAAACATACCATGGGACCCCCCTTCCTTGGCCATATACATTCTTCCAATGTTGCACTGATAATGGCTATGTTATGGTGTGTGTGTGTGTGTGTGTGTGTGTGTGTGTGTGTGTGTGTGTGTGTGTGTGTGTGTGTTTTATCCCCCTTGTCAAAACTTATGAATCTCTTTTAAACCAGTTGTTACTAGTTTCTCTCTATCAATCGTGCATCATGAATATTTACGGTCAGTAGCTGACAGAATTTACGTCTCTTGGTTCAGCAAAGCGCTATGGTGTGTGTGTCGTGTGTGTGTGTGTGTGTGTGTGTGTGTGTGTGTGTGTGTGTGTGTGTTGTGTTGTGTTGTGTGTGTGTGTGTGTGTGTGTGTGTGTGTGTGTGTGTGTGTGCGTGCGTGCGTGCGTGCGTGTGTGCGTGCGTGCATGCGTGCGTGTGTGTGTGTGTGCAGAGAGAGAGAGAGAGAGAGAGAGAGAGAGAGAGGGAGAGAGAGAAATTTGCTGTTTGGTGCTGAATTGGCATGATGTCAAATACTGTTGGTTCAATCAATAAGCACTGTATGAAAATCTATCTTCTGTGCACCTTCTGAGGCCTACCCTAGTCCAAGCCCCAACAAGACCATAATCCTAAGCGTAATCCAGAGCCCTTAGCCACTCAGAAAACCTGAAAACAATAAACTTCCTGTATGTGTACTCCCAGTTTTTTTTTTTTTTTTTTTTTTTTAAATAGAACAGGGAGTACTTTACAATGGGAACAAAGAAATGCGCTCTAGACAAAACTTCTGTGCCGATCAATCTGAAAATTTGTAGGTATGTTAAATATGGGTCAAGGAGGATGCCCGAGTTTTATTTTACCAGAAAAGCCGCTACTAAAGGCTATAAGGCCCAAAACGGTTTTTTCTTCTTTATGGAATATCTCAGTGGCAAAATACATTATGACGCATGTTTGATTGTGACGTAAAATAAATTATGACGCATGCTTGATTGTGACTTTTTTTTTTTTCTGGAAGATAAACTGGGAGTACGTTAATATGCTTTGCATCTTGATAGTCTCTGACCACTACATTTGCGTTCTCAACGAGCTTTGCCATTTGTACAGTGGGACTAGCTGACACCAGTGAGTGGACAATGCCATTGCACGTGATGGGAGAGGGGAAAAAGACAAACAGACGATGTTTGGAAATCTGCAAGGGAGACAATCTGTGCTACAGTATCGCATTCAACGAGAGTGACCCCGCCGTTTTCATGAGACCTGCGCTACTGGTGGGAACATCCGGCAACAATTTTGTCCCACCAGTCAGCTCACCAGTTCAATCTGTGTGTGTGTGTGTGTGTGTGTGTGTGTGTGTGTGTGTGTGTGTGAGAGAGAGAGAGAGAGAGAGAGAGTAGGTGTGAAACAGTGTCCCCCGGGACAACTGCAATACAGATAGTCGTTGTTCCAATCGTTAGCCTGGTGTGCGTTTCAAACAACAACAACAACAACAACAACAACAACAACAACAACAACAACTACGGCTCTAAATCTATTTGTTTGAACTATGATCTGAGAAAAAAGGCAGCTCTATTTGCTATGTATGAGAAGACAGGTTGTTCTCTTTCCCTGATAGTTTTGTGGGGCAGGTCTGTTTACAGTGGCGGACATACAGCAGCTGACAGCAGTTGGCCAGATTTAGTGTGAGCGTACCCTTTCACTATCTTTCTGAGATGGCCCAGTTTTACACACCGTTTTCGTTCCATTTGCTCTTCACCATACAGCCCGAACTTGCTTTTATACGAAACATAGCGCACAATAGTGGGCACAGCGAGATTTGTTTCGTTTGTCTTTGTGATCCTCCAGTGGGAACAAGGCTTCCCACTCACTGCGTTGGCCAGGTACCAACTGACTTTCAATGCAGTAGATTTCAGCACACGTTTCTTTTTTTTCAGAGAGCCTATTTCATTTGACCAATATATGTCCCTGGCCCTGTGATACTAAAAATATACCCTGGGTCAATAGGTGGTCCTTCTTTGCATCCGAACAATTGTGTGGTGTGTGTGTGTGTGTGTGTGTGTGTGTGTGTGTGTGTGTGTGTGTTATGGGGGTATGTTTGTGTGTGTGGGATTAGAGTGTGAGTGAGAGAGAGAGAGAGAGAGAGAGAGAGAGAGAGAGAGAGAGAGAGAAGAGAGAGAGAGAGAGAGAGAGAGAGAGAGAGAGAGAGAGAGAGAGAGAGAAGACAAAGTCTTTTTGACGAGAGAGAGAGGAGAGAGAGAGAGAGAGAGAGAGAGAGGAGGAAGAGAGAGAGAAAAACAAAGAGAGAGACAGAGAGAGAGAGAGAGAGAGAGAGAGAGAGAGAGAGAGAGAGAGAGAGAGAGAGAGAGAGAGAGAGAAAGACAGACAGAC
>JADBJO010013757.1:0-2500 GCA_016801955.1 Conus betulinus
AATATAGGCAGTATGAACTTACAGTAGAAACTAGTTGTTCTTTAATAATAGGTGTTCAACAGTCATTGCATATGTTTAAGGGATCGGGATGTCAAGGACTGCAGATTGTATACACAGAAACAAATACAACTCAGCGTGTTGCACGTATCTGGACTGGACTTGAAACTAAAGCTTCATTTATTCTCGCTTCATATTTCCAATTCGTGTACAGAACTGATTGTAAATGTAATTATTTCAAAGCATACTTTTCTGTCATTTCTGAGATTGACAAAATCCAAAAACAGCCAGGTGGCTTGTTCAACTGTTCTGTTGGCCATTACACTAAATTCAAGGACATCCTGCACTGTAATCTGAAGGCAGAGTGTGAAGATGGACGGATGAAACAGAACACTGTCCATTCAGCAGTCCGGGCTGTCAGGGCTTGGTGGCTTCACGTAACAAATGCTATGAGTGCATAGGGGCCGATTCTGGTGCAGCCATGCGTCATGCACAACGTGTGTGTCAGACACGAGGCGGAAAACTCGCTTCTGTAAAAAACATGAAAGAAAAGAAAGATTCTTTACATATCTTTATCAAGTATTCAGATTTTATTGTTACTATTGGTTTGACAATAGGATGGCATTTGCAACCTTTTACATACAGTAAAATGAGATTGTGGTCAGACAACAACTGTGACTTACAACATGGAGCATTTCCATTTAGATTCTTTTGATTATAAACGGAAACCCTCAAGACCATTCGGGCACTTTGCTCTTGTCTCAATGAGCCTACGCACAAAACTGCGTTCTGAAGGTGTTCTGTGTGAAATCAAATCAAAGGAATTAAGTACATTTCCTCCTCTAGTTGTACTAAATGAGTTACTTTCAACTTCGTTTATATTAACAAACACTCGACAGGTTTTATATATCATTCCTGACAGTGTCGTCACACATCAGTTCTTGTGGTCTGACTGCACTCATAATTTTGGAAGAACAACAGACTTACCATGTCGCAGGGTGATGAGATTGAATATTAAACACAATGCTTCTGCATTTCATGTGAGGGAGATCGCTGATGTCATGTTTACATGTGACACGAATGACAGGAGAGTACATTACACTCTGGTATGTGACTTTCAGGAGGATTGTCCGGATGTAAGTGATGAGTCATTCTGTGACCATCCCGCATGTTCTGGTTTTCTGTGTTTAAATGGTCAGTGCGTGTTAGACAGTCAACGTTGCAATGAATATTCTGATTGTTTGGATCACTCTGACGAGAAGCCTTGCTCTGTTTTCGACGCTCCTCTATCCTCTTTTAAAACGAAACAAAAAGGCTTAATTATTAACTTAGATGGCACTGGCTATTTCATTAAGCAAATCATTAAAGATGACGAGCCATGTCCAGCGACACACTATCGCTGCACAGCAGATTGGTTGTACTTTCTCCCTGTCTACACTCGCTGTAATGGATTGTCTGACTGTGTTTATGGAGAAGACGAACAAGACTGTGAGAGGGAGACCTGCCCTGGATTCTATCAGTGTCGAGATTCCACAGTGTGTGTGCATGGAGATCATCTGTGTGTGATGGCTGGGGGCAGTGTCCACAGCGGGATGATGAACTGATGTGTGACATGATGACCTGTCCTGAAGGCTGTCTGTGTCAAGGTCATTCTTTCTGGTGCAGCAAAACATTTTTACCTGACATTTTCCCTGAACTTCGTTACTTAGATGCCACAGGTACAGGAATGTCTTTAACAGATTTTAGTATAAATGTGTATCTAACATTGCTGATTCTGTCTGACTGCTCCCTATTTAACATATCACGTATAAAGCTTACCAATTTGCAATACATTGACCTTTCCCAATAACCACTTGGAGGCTCTTATTGTAGATCATGTTCTTCAGATTCCACATCTAAAGACCCTCTTCTTAGCAAACAATCCACTTAGTCATATCACAAATAAACGGGGGAAGCACGTAAATTATGCGCTGAGACGAGTTAGTTTATCTAAAACGCATGCCAACATTATCAACACCTTATTGTCTGTATACTTTTATCATGCAGAATCGTTGAACATCTCTCGGTCTTCCATGAGAAGTATCAAGTGTACGGGCTTAAGAACTGTTCCACGACTGACCAAAGTAGATTTAAGATGGAATCCAATTGAAAGCTTTCCGTTGGATTTCTTGTCTAAGGTTGAACACTTAAAAATCATCCTTTCCTCAGACTACAGGATTTGCTGTGAGAATTTATTTCCTCCACATTCAACCGACCTGAAATGTGTAGCGCCTCACACCATCCTCTGGTCCTGTAGAACCCTGCTACATTCGGAGTTGTATAAAACCTTCTTCTGGTTGACTGCCAAGGCCGCCATCGTAGGTAATTCAGTGTGTTTCTTAGCTTTATTTGCAGTAACCAAAGCGTATGAGAAGAATGTCGCAGCAGCTGCTGGGCACTTGCAGTTTGCTAATATCTGTATGGGATGTCATGTCGGAATTACCATTGTAGCAGATGGTATATT
>JADBJO010013757.1:7500-15000 GCA_016801955.1 Conus betulinus
TTTCATGTGTTTTTGTGTTAACTGATTACATTTCCTGCACATCAGGGCTAAGACAAGGAGATGCGTGCAGCCCTGTTCCATTCTCTCTTCTCAATAACGAAGAAGTGGTAGAAGGTATTAGCAATGGAAGACATGGTACCAGATTTTCACCTGGTGCATTTGAATTGTGTATTCCATCGTTGGCTGATGAGGTCGTTTTGATGGCAGAAACAGTTAATGGTCTGCAGACACAATGAATCAGCTCTGCATTCCGTTATGTCTCTGCAGCATAACGTTAACATGGTTGCAAATGATATCATAGTATTTCAGAAGGAAGGCTGTTTCAGAGTGAGAAAAAATGGTTATATAATGGTGATCTAGTGTATGCAGTTAATGTGTTTAAATTCCTAGGCATATTTTTTGTCTACACTCTTCAGCTTTACTGCTGCATGCAAAGAGAGTGGAAGTAGTACTAACATGTTTTAATTTCTATTTTAGAAAGGTTATACGTGCTCAATGACAACCCTTTTAATTTATTCATGAAACTCTGTCGTCCTGACACACACCAATTATTGTGCAGTATAGCTCTGAATTACAGGATCTAGACAATGCCACAGCCTATTGTGAATCCGTCTACTTTTTTATTTCAGTAAAGTTTGAGTAGTAAGCAGGCAGATTCAAATGACCCTATTTATGGTGAAACAAATCGATAGTCAATTTATATAATTTCTCTTGTTAAGTATTTTCGCTGCTAGCTCAAGATGATCTGGATGGACAGTGACTGGATTCCATGTAAAGCGTGATGGTATGTTGTATGACCTGGATGCAAGTGGTAACAAAATCTGGGCAGCAAATGTTTGCTTACGCTGAACTAAATATGGACTTGGTTTTTTGTTTGGGCAAGTCAGAGTATAGAAGTGTTCCTACATCTACACATTGTTTCAAGCAAAGGCTTATTGACTGTCAGTGGCGAAGTTGGTGCAGTCATATTCAAACTTCGCCGTCTCCTGGTGAACAGTTGATAGTCGAACTGCAACGACGATGTGACCTTACGCACGGAACAGTTCATAGATGATGACGTCTAGCACGAGCGGCATCAGGTTCACGGGAGTAGGTGTCCTTACGTACGTAACAGTTAGTTAAGGCTATCTTGCTGCACAACAGTGATAGGTCTACGGGATAAATTGTCCTTTCACATGTAACAGTTCACAAATATTATCTTGCTGCACACCTACAAGCGAAACTACACACATGCCTTTTTTCTGTCCTGTGCCAGACACTCAATAAAAGGGCAAAGCAGCCACATCTGGCACTGACCGTGACCGAATTCTGCCATCCCAACCTGGCCACGTCTTCTTTTAGAAGTATTAGAAACAAACAGTGGTGGTGGTTTAAGTTTACGTCTTTCCATCCGGCGGATGATATTAGACAAAAAAAAAAAAAAAATCACTTAAGTCATTTCAACACATACATCTGCATACACTTATGAAAAGGAAACAGCATATCAGTTAAGGACCCTCATAATAGTCTAGCTACATCAGAACTGGCTAAAGTGATGGCAAACTCAATTATGCATGAGTCAGACAGAACTTGACTCTCATTTTCATATTTGTCAAAGATTGATACTTTTCGCCTTATACATTTTAGTTAAAACTGGACAATCTAATAGAAGGCGATGCACAGAGATGAATGTTCCACAGACACACACAACTTCAGGAGAAAAATTTGGTCTTCCATGTGTTTTTAGCCTTAATTTTGTGATAATCTTAGCCAGATGGCGTGAGCAGCTAGGCAGTGTGTAGCATTTTTTCACACAAAAAGGGTTTTGTAAACGTAGTGTTCCAGGTTGAATAGAACAACAGTCCTTGGCCAAATGTGTGTGTTTACCTACCTCTGAATGTATCAAAAGTGTGTAAAAAAAAAAAAATCGTTTCGTTTTAGGTTCCTGAGGGTGATGTGAACTCATAGTTTAGTTATGTGTGTTTTATATAGTGGTGAGAACTGTTGAAGTGTGATTTTGTGTACATGGTTTCAGGTAAGTGATTCCTCAGTTGATTCATCAATGGCGTCATTGCATAGAGAACGCTTGTTCACCGCACACTGTGAATGAATTAATTCGGTGTGTCGAGATTGTGGAGAGCGTGTTTTAAGACAGAATTAGATAAGCTCTTTAATTGTGCGAGATTGAGTGAAAAGTATGCCACTGAGTTATCCCTTTGCTACAATTTAGACATTTTGAATGATTAAGAGGACAAGCAGTCTACAGCCATTTGTATGAAATGTTACAGAGTACTCATTTGTAAAATACGCCACCAACCCACTATGATCGATTATGCTGCACTTAATATTCAGAACATATCAGAAATCTCGACAACTTTCGATCCACAGCTGTCTTTCAGAGTACTGCAAAGTGTGCTGTCACTTCAAATCAATCAAAGGTCAAACAAGGTCCCCCCCACACCCCCCACCCACCCCAAAGCAAAAGTTGGGGCTGTGAAAAGATCTGCACAACAATGTTTTCGAGAAAAAATAAATCTCAGTTTTCTTCGATCCACAGTTTTCAGCCTTCAAAATCACTTTCCAGGTCACCCCCCCCACCCCCCACCCCACCCCTCAAAGTTGGGGCTGTGAAAAGATCTGCACAACATGTTTTCGAAAAAAATACATTCTTTCAGTTTAATCAGCCTTCAAAATCACCAGTCTTTCTTTTCGGCAGGGCAGAACCAGTTTTTTTTTTCTTAACAAACTTTGATTTTGTTTTCAGATTATCCACTTTATCGTTTAAGTCCATCACATTATTTTGCATTCAGGTGATTGCTCTCTTAGTCATTTCACCTACCATTCCACCTCGTCGAGCTTACTGTCAATTGTGGCATTCTGGACTTCCATGAACAGAAACATCTCCATGACATCAGAAGGAGCAGGCTACTGGGAGGGCGGATGAGTAGACTGCCCGCTGTCCTGGGATGTTGTGGCCCTGTCCATGCTAGTCCATCCACTGCTGCCCAGTTTTGCCTGCCTCAGGTTGTCCTTGGGTCCAGGCTTCTGCTCACAAAGTGACCACACCTCATCAGCAAACTGCCCCAGACAACCAGGTGAGGAGCAGGCCAAGGTGACACTGTCCAGTCTGCTCCAAAATATAGACATGGTGGCTTATGCGGCTTTCTACTCCTTGGCCCTCTTCATCACAAGTGAAATGTAGACTGGTAAAACAAAGAGTTGGCATTTCGCTCCAGAAGCGAGCAGAGTGGATGGCGTGGCTCAGAATGAAGCAACTGGTTGAGAGTGGCGACGTAGAGTGGCTTCTTTCTCTGGCAGGTAGGAAGAATTAGTGGGATGCATAACATGCCACTCAAACTTTTCAGGTTCAGGTCATGACCCCCAAGAGAGAGAGAGAGAGAGAGAGAGAGAGAGAGAGAGAGAGAGAGAGAGAGAGAGAGAATGAGAGAGAACTTACACGTATAGATAATAGTTTGTGTGCATGTGATTGCTACTTGATGAACATCATTGACAAATCTTCCTCCTTGGTTTTCTGTGCCTTGTATCTAAGTATACGAAGCACAATAAGCCTTGGAATAACGTTGTCTGCTTTTCTTCATCCACAATCATCAAAGAAGAATAGTCCTGATTCTGGTTCTTTTTGTACTCAACGATGGTGCCTACATGTCATTTATTGTACTTCTTTTATATGGCTGAATTTTTACCCGTGATTTTAGCAGTTTTAGTATTTTCTTTTCTTTCGCTTGTCCCCTTTGTTCTGCAGCCACAGACCACGCATACAGAAAAGGGTACAGAGCAGAGCTCAGTGGAATCACGAACACAATCATCGCCTCATGGGTTGTGTCTAAAACACTGATGCCAGATGAGGTCATGACCATAATGAGACCTAATGCCAACCAGGAACCACAGTTTGCATCAGCTATCTTTGTCATCAAGTGGGCAGAATGATATAGTGGCCTTATAGAGACATTGAGCTGGATTCTATACTTTGGAATTCGTCTGTGGGTGGCGACAAGGAAACTCACAATTATGACGGAGAACGTGCAATTCATGATTACACACAACAGTAAACCACTTGAACGTGTGGAAATCATTATAGCGAGTGAATAGAGCCAAACGACAGAGACCTGATTGACCCTGCAGACCCCATTGTGACAAACCAGGGAGAAACGGTATCCCTGATAGCACGATTCCCACAACCCATGCTGCATAAAGAGTTACAACTGTGAACGCTTTACTCAGTCTTCGTGATTCACCAGGATAGTAAAGAAGAATGAAATGGTTCACACAGATCAACATGATAATGAAAGTGGACATTTCAATAGATACAAACCATAGAAAGCCACTCACTTTACAGATAATGCTATTGACCCAATATTTTTCTGATTGGATATATCGTCCCTGCAATATACCATCTGCTACAATCGTAATTCCGACATGACATCCCATACAGATATTAGCGAACTGCAAATGCCCCACAGCTGCTATAAAATTCCTCTCATACAGTTTGATTACTGAGAATAAAGCTAAGAAACACACTGAATTTCCTATGATGGCGGTCATGCCAGTTAACCAGAAGAAGGTTTTATACAACTCTGATGGCAGCAGGGTTCTGCAGGCCTGGATGATGGTATGAGGTGTTACACATTTCAGGTTGCTTGAGTGTGGAGGAAATAGATTCTCACAGCAAAACCTATAGTCTGAGGAAAAGATGGTTTTTAAGTGCTCTGCCTTTGACAATAAATCCAATGGAAAGCTTTCAATTGGATTCCATCTTAAATCTACTTTGGTCAGTCGTGGAATATTTCTTAAGCCCGTACACGTGATACTTCTCATGGAAGACCGAGAGATGTTCAACGATTCTGCTGATGATAAAAGTATACAGACAACAGTGTGTTGATAATGTTGGCATGCGTTTTAGATAAACTAGCTCGTCTCAGCGCATAATTTATGTGCTTCCCCCGTTATTTGTGATATGCTTAAGTGGATTGTGTGCTAAGAAGAGGGTCTTTAGATGTGGAATCTCAAGAACATGATCTACAAGAAGAGTCTTCAAGTGGTTATTGGAAAGGTCAATGTATTGCAAATTGGTAAGCTTTATGCGTGATACATTAAATAGGGAGCAGTCAGACAGAACCAAAACCGCCAAGTATACATTTATCTCAAAATCTGTTAATGACATTCCTGTGCCTGTGGCATCTAAGTAACGAAGTTCAGGGAAAAAGTCAGGCAGAAATGTTGTGCTGCACCAGAAAGAATGACCTTGACACATACAGCCTTCAGGACAGGTCATCATGTCACACATCAGTTCATCATCCCGCTGTGGACACTGCCCCCAGCCATCACACAGATGATCTCCATGCAGACACACTGTGGAATCTCGACACTGATAGAATCCAGGACGGGTCTCCCTCTCACAGTCTTGTTCGTCTTCTCCCATAAACACAGTCAGACAATCCATTACAGCGAGTGTAGACAGGGAGACAGTACAACCAATCTGCTGTGCAGCGATAGTGTGTTGCTGGGCATGGCTCGTCATCTTTAATGATTTGCTTAATGAAATAACCGGTGCCATCTAAGTTAATATGTAAGCTTTTTTTCTTTCACATTAACGAGAATTGAGGAGGGCCTATAAAACGAAAACACCGCTTCTCGTCAGAGTGATCCAAACAATCAGAATACTCATTACAACGTTGACTGTCTAACACGCACTGACCATTTAAACACAGAAAACCAGAACATGCGGGATGGTCACAGAATGACTCGTCACTTGCATCTGGACAGTCCTCTTGAAAGTCACATACCAGAGTGTGATGCACTGTCCTGCCATTGTTATCACATATAAACATGACCTCAGCGATCTCCCTAAGATTGGAACACTGAGCTATTGTGTTTCAGATCCATTTTCCTCAACCCACGACACTGTAAATGCGTTGTTCTTCCAAAATTATGAGGGCAATCAGACGACACAAAAACTGGTGTGTGATGTGATTATCAGGGCTGATATGTAAAACCTGTCGACTGTTTGTTAAGATAAATGAAGTTAAAAGTAACTCATTTAGTACAACACGTGCAGGAAATAGAATGGATTCCTTTGACTTGATTTCACACAGAACACCAAACGATTGCTTGTTTACCTTTAGTACCATTGAAAACAGATCGACACGCCTGGCTAGTCTTGTAGGTGTGTGTTTAAAGTGATAATGTCCTGATTGGAAATGCTCCATGTTGTAAGTCACAGTGTTGTCTGACCATAAACTCATTTTACTGTATGCAAAAGGTTGCAAATGCCATCCTTCTGTCAAACCAATACTAACAATAAAATGTGAATAATTCATAAATATATGAAGAGCATCTTTTTTTTCTTTCATGTTTTTTTACAGAAGCGAGTTTTTCCGTCTCGTGCCTGACATACACGTTGTGATTGACTCAAGGCATAAAAATTGGCCCCTATGCACTCATAGCATTTGTTAGTTGAAGCCACCAAGCCCTGACAGCCCGGACTGCTGAATGGACAGTGTTCTGTTTCATCCCGTCCATCTTCACACTCTGCCTTCAATTACACTGCAGGATGCCCTGGAACTTAGCGTAGTGGCCAACAGAACAGTTGAACCAGCCACCTGGCTGTTTTTTGGATTTGATCACTCTCAGAAATACAGAAAAATACGCTTTAAAATGATCACATTCACAGTCACCATCTCTACTTCTATACAGAATTTGGAAATATGAAGCGAGAAGAAATGAAGCTTTAGTTTCGAATCCAGTTCGGATATATGCAACATGTTGGGTGCTATCTGTTTTTCGTGTAAAACAACCTCAGTCTATGGCATGTCGATTCCCGATTAAACATAGACTTTGACTGTCGAACACCTACTATCATAGCACAATCAGGAGCCCTTTTAATTCATACGGTCTATATTTTTCGCGATGGTGGAACGAAAATGATGGCACGACAACATACCCTGTGCACTGTGTGATGTATCTTACGATTAGATTGAAACTGCCAATTGTTTCGATATGTATGTTGATCATAGGATTGTTCTTGTGACTCAGATACACAAACTGCTTCCATTAAACTCTAAAAACCATTTCTTGAACGGAATGTTGTTTACACATTCAACAGTGCATCGCCCACTGTTCCACAAGCTGCAGCCTACACATGTTTCCCACTGACTGGACTCACATTCATATTCTAAACGTTCTAATTGAACAAGAAAGCCTATATGCTTGCCATGCACAAACATTTTACAGAAGGAAGTTGACTCCCCACACACCCCATACACCACTCCCTGGCGCGCCGTGTACTGTGGTAAATTGTTCTCACAGTCTGACACATTAACCTGTAGGAACAGGTTGTGTGAGTAGTTCTGATTAATGAGATAGTCCACACCTGGGCAAATGCTACTGACATTCATTGGCTTAACGCTGGTTCTGGGGTTTGTAATGTTTGTCTGCATCTGATCTGTAATGGTGACGTCCCAGAGGCAAAGCTATGAATAAAGCAATGATTGGGCATGTATC
>JADBJO010013757.1:24263-31763 GCA_016801955.1 Conus betulinus
TTTTCTTTACTCGCTTGCTCAGAATGCGAGTGGCGAACCATACAGTTCAGTTCATGCGTGGAATGATAAATGGGAAACGCATGAGTGTTGTCAGTGCGCGCGCGCGCGCGCGTGTTTGTGTGTGTGTGTGTGTGTGTGTGTGTGTGTGCGCGCGCGCGCGCGCGCGCGCCCGCGCGCGCGCGCATGAGTATGTGTGTGTGTGTGTGTGTGTGTGTGTGTGTGTGTGTGTGAGAGAGAGAGAGAGAGAGAGAGAGAGAGAGAGAGAGAGAGAGAGAGAGAGTTGTGGCTTAGATAACCTACAGTTGACAAACCCACAGACCCTAGAAATCCTTTTTTTAAAAAATTATTATTATTATTATTATTATTATTATGATGTTATATTGGGTATTATATAGCGCCTATCCTCGGTCACAGACCAGGCTCTAAGCGCTTTACAATAAACACACTACCTCACTCACTCAGCTATAAGCTCCAGCCATTAACAGAGCAAAACAACAACAAAATAAAAAACAAGACAAGACAACAACAACAACAACAGCAACAACAACACACACACACACACACACACACACACACACACACACACACACACACACTTCTTAAGAACTCCCAACCCAGCCTCTCCCAAACTCTACCGACACTAAAGAACAAAAAAAAAAAAAAAAAAAAAAAAAAGGGACAGAAAAGAAGGGGGAGGGGGTGTGACGAAACGCTTGACAACTCCACCCGATCCAGTTCCAAACTCCATTTTTTGTACACACTGTACAAACCATAAACAACAAATCATTTCAAATCTTTGCAACCCCCCCCCCCCCCCCTCCCCTCCCCATCCTTCTTGCCTTGATGTAGCGAAAGCGCAGGACAAGAAATTACGTCACTCTATGCGAGCCTTGCCAGTCTCTCCCCACCCTTCTCCATGACTCCCTCCCCCTTCACCCCCCCTCTCAACCCCCCACCACTGTAGCAGCGTGACACAGCAAACTGTTTGTCTTGCATTGCAAGTGGCTCACACAAAGACACAGGGCCTGCATCTAGGATCCCCCCCACACACATGTCCGCCCCCCCCCCCCCCCCCCCCCCCCCCGCGCACCTGTCCGTCGCGCTCCCGGTGGGTGTGACGACATTGCGATGACCTGTGCTGGGTTCATTAGCATTTGTTCTAAAGATGTGTGGCATGAATTATCGGTGGTTGATCTGGGATCAGCGCAGGGAAGATTCCCAAGTTTGCAATTGGCCAAATGGCAGACAAGTCTCCTCCCCCTCCTTGCCCTGAGTGACAGCCTGTCGCCAGGGAAAACTCTACAATACCCAATTAGCTGTTAAAATAGGGACACTGAGCCTTTCCCACTCACTTTTCCTGAAGACCAGCTGTAGATCAGAACTAAAGTAACAAGGCAGACGCCAGAGGTAAATCACGAGAGAGGGCATGGTTATCTGCCTCTGATCTGAAAAACCCAGTCTGAAGTTACTGATTCATCTCAGGAAAAGTGAGATGAAACTATGTTTTTTATTTCAAATCTATTCATTGATCATATGTTTGCCATGTGGTTTAGTAGAGTAACTTTGTGACAATACTTGGTGACTGTCATGAGTCAGCCGAATGTTCTCAAGTCCTTTAGGCAAATTAAGGGTAATTTTGCAGTTTCCTTGGGTTCTTCAAGTGTGCGAACTCGGGCATTACCAGAGGAGAAAACCCCAAGTTGTATACTGAAGGAGGGAGAGTTACTGGGAAGTGATTCGCATGTCCAGGGGGATAGTAACAAGTACATGTGGACCTGGTGTCCTGGGTGGAAGAGAGTGTCCACTTCCTCTACTGGCTATTCACTGGGTTCTCCAGCAAGCCTGAGAGAAGGTGACCATCACGTTCGGTGACCGTCTGCCTGCAGGCAGGGCACAGTGACCATTCAGTCGTTCTTGTCCTGAGGGATGAACATGCTTGGGAGGGCTTTGGCCTATTGAGTGGTTTGCACCTTGTTGGCTATAGAGTGTAGTAAACACTTGAAACATCAGTCCTGGCTTGTGGAGAAGTCCGGGCTGTTAGTACAATGGGTAGCTTTGGGGAATGAACATGTGTTTGAACTGAAGGTTATGCATTCACCACTTGGTACTTTGTTGGTGCTCAAAGCTGTGATTGTGTGTGTGTATGTGTTGGTGACTAGTGATTCCATTGGTGGAATAAAAATAACTCGGGGAATTATTGGTGCAAATTGTGTGATGCATGTGCCCCAGTGATTTCATTGGTTGAAACAGCTTAACTCAGGTTCTCTCTTGTTTGAGGCTGGATATAAGACGCTCAGAAAACCAGGAAGTGTGTGACTCACTGAAGGGAAAGTTAACTCATCACGTCTTGCTGAGGGCTCAAGAAAATACAGCAAGAAGCAGAGGTTTGCTGTTGCCTCGAAGCCGACAATGGGTAGAGAATTGTCTCCTGGGTGGGGACATAAGACAGTGGAGATTGCTGTAGCCTCGGAGCCAACGACAAGAAGAATTGTCTCCTGTGTGGGGACGGTAGACAGCAAGATGTGTCAGCCTGTTGGAGCCTAGGCAGGGAGCTGCCAGACAACGATAGGAGTGTTTGCAGCCAGAGAAGACCTGTGGGAGAGGCTGACAGGAGCCCTTTCGTGGAGAGGGCGACGTTCAGTGGAGTCCGGGGGAGACTCGGTGTGAGGGTGCGACTCAAGCTACGTTGCCAGTGTCCCCCAACTGGGATTTGGCCAATCGGGAGGACACAACAGTGTGGCAGCTTCAGCAATTGTAGTGGCACTGAGTGATGAGAGAACTGACTGGTCAACCAAGGGAATGCTGGCAAGTTATGAACGTTTATTTGTTCTTAAGTTTATAAGTGTGCAACCAGAATATTAGAATGTTGTCTTTCCTGGTTAAGTAAGAGTAACTGAAGAACAGGGGATGCAATTATGAGATTATCTGTATGGTGTTAACATTTTTGTATGATACAGATAAGTGTGTGTGTAGTGACGGGTGGGGGCTCGGAGTCAAGTTAAATAAAAATTTGATTATTTTCTATGAAATGTTATTGGTTTCCTGTCACTTTTGTTTGGAGCCGATGTGAATGACAGAGTGTGTGTGCCTAAGCGAGAGCACATTTTGGTTGTGAAAGCGTAAATGCTTCTGTCTATACCCCCTCCCCCCTCCCCCTGCATCCCTGCCTATGATAATCATATTTCAATAATGAGGGGAAACATCAGATACCAATCACAGTGACATTTATCAAAATGATAAATGATTATCTGTGTAATAGTTTGCTTGCCACCCTGTGGTAGAATATATCACCATGTGGTTATGATTCTTTGTTAACAATCTGACCACTATTCTTTGTGTTCAACCTGACTTTTGCCAGTATGCAATTCTATCTGTCAAGATGATAATTGAATGATAAATTTAAATCAGAAAAACAGTATGCCTGTACTAAGAAAAAACTGCTAAGCTGGTTTATAAATACTGATGATTGTTGGAATGATTTGTAGTGTATGACTTTAAGTCTACACCACATGTGTACTTGGGCTAAGTGTATTCCAAGTTAATGTGATTTAATCATAAGAAACATTGAAGAGTTATTCGAGTGAAACTGTTAGCATTGTAATACCTACCCTTTTGTAAGCTTAAAGCAGCTTATAAACAAAAGTTGAGATTGATAATTATAGTAGAAAAACTCTACAATAGAGTGAACATTGCTGGCTGAGTTCTCACACCTCTTCTGAAAGATAAGAGGGTAAACATGTGAACTTGACAAGCCAGCCACTCAGCTACTTAAGTACAGACCAAGTTCTCGTTATCGCAGACCTGGGACTGTGGTTATGCTACAAACTGTGGCTAAACCATACACCATGGCTATGCCAGAAACTGGGGTTACGTGGGACACTGTGGATACACCTTAAACCGGGGCCATGCTACAAGCACTGGGCAAAACTGGTTGTGAAGACACACCACAGCCCAGTTCTACAGCAACAGGTCTACACAGCAGGATCAGTCACCAGCCACAAGAGAGAGACCAACTATCCTCTCTGACTTAGATAAGTCAAATTATACGAAGTGGAAGATCAGTTCATTCAGAACTTACCCTCACTTTATGATGAAACAGTGAGAACATGTCTATGATTACCACTTTGGCTACTACACTGGCTATATGCAAGTGAAGTGGATGTGTATAAGAATATACATTCAGAGTAACATTGACATGCCCACTGTATTCCAACTTAAGCTATTGCACCGAGTGTAAGTAAATAAAGTTGGCGTGAGGAAGGGCACTTAATTTTTGTGGTTCAATGAGAACTAAAACTCAGCCTATAAAACAGGCATGTATATACTTACCCGTGTGTATGCAAGTAAAGTTTGACGTGTGAAATTGCACATAACTTGTGTCAGTTCTCTGTTGTTCAATCAGTGTTGAATGTTTTGAACTTCTCTCTCTAATTCTCTGTCTCTCGGAGCTACAAGTACTTTTTAAGAGTACAGGCCTAAGGAAACTTACCTCAGAGCCACTATTGAGTATTTGAACAGTACCCAGAACAAATGTAAATTTCTTTTGATGACTAGTACCGGAAAAATGCTCCTTCCACCACTAGTAAGAGAGAGGGTGGAGGTGAATTGTTAACATAATTCTCATAGAGAAATTATTCTTAGTCCTTCCCCAAGAGACCCACCCAACCACTCCCAGCTCTCGTCACAGGGGGGGGCAGTGAGGAAGGAGGAGAGGGGGGGGTGGGGGCAACAATGTGAGGCGTTTGACTTGAAAAAAAAAAAAAGAAAAAGAAAGGGAGGTTCATAAACAGCATGGAACCCAGGCCCATAAAAAAAAACAGGCAAAAACGATCACACAGCCCTGTAGCAATAGACACCCAGATCAGTGTCGCCTGGGGTGTTGTACAGGGGATTTTCTGGTGAAAGGATAGGTGCTGAGTCGAAAGGTCATCCGTCAATCATCGCCACCTGCGCCCCCTTGAACATTTTCATCGGAGTTACCTCTCCACTATCCACAACTGTGTGTGTGTGTGTGTGTGTGTGTATAAAAAGGACCTCTTGGTATCACTTAAAAAAAAAATACAGCAGTCATTGCCAATCTATCACTTAAAAAAAAAAATACAGCAGTCATTGCCAATCAGACATATTCAAATCATTACACATATCAAACAGGCCTTTGTCAATTTGAAAGAAATTAAAGATTGAACAAAGAAATCAGTATTTTTACTAGACAATGGACCAGTAAACAAAAAAGGGGGAAAAAATAATGGAACGTAGTTCTGCACCACATCAGTTCAACGACAATAATTTCTGGTCATTGTGACACGTGCATATGCCACAAATACAACCATGTTCTCTCCCTCCTTCCTTCTCTCGCCGCCCCCCCCCCCCCCCCAACCCCTTTTGTTGTTGTTATTTTTGTTGTTCGTCCGTAGGACAGGGGTTGATTCATACGTTTATGTTCTCCAGTAGGTGTGAAGACTACCGCCCATTTTGTTCGTCGTTTGTGTATTTTTGTTTTGTCTTTCCTGACGGCGTTAATTCGCCCACACTAAAAGAGGCGGAATGACGTAATATTTTTCAGTTTTGATTTAGCCTTCGTAGTCACGTCAGCTTCTGTGGAATTTAATCCATCTTCAACGTTCAGTGGAGCGACGTCACATGTTACGAACATCAAGGTCATTGAGACAGCGCCGAACAGCACACAGGGGGTCCTGCCCTGAAGGCATGCACAGCAGCGCTTGCAGGCACATCACAAACCCAGTCCAGGACCACAAGCTAAAGTGACACTGCGTGGTGGCCAGTTCACACTATGACCACCCTTGCTTCGCGACACCTAGAGGAGCATGTGTGTGGGGTGCCCTACATCCACAGCAAAACCCTATCCTTACAGCAGTCCCAAACAGAGTATTTTGCTTTTATTTTCGGTGCTGTTGTTGATTAATCACAAATGTGTGTAGTGTAATTAATACACTAAGTACGGTCCCACCGCCGCAGAAAAAAGGATGTTCAAAAAGAAAATACGATTTCTGTGATGCAAACACAGTAATGAATGAATACATACCATATCATTGTCTGCTTCATGCACATTGTATGAGAACCAGGTGGGTGCCTCTGTCAGCACTATCCCTGGTCACTGTGAGAAAGAGCCATCATGCTGCTGAGTGCATCTTACTGTGCATGGGAATTTTGCTGAAGGCACACGCAAGCTGGAACTGGTGTGGCGGCTGTGGGGAAAGAAAGAATGAGTAGGCTCTATCCGCAAGCGAGCGTGCATTGGTGTAAACTTATGGTCAACTGTTAGTGTAAGGGACCCATACGTACCAGAAAAAAGAGGGAAAAAAGGCACTCCTTGAGCAAACTCGTGGCATCGAAATCTACGGAATTTCAATGGCAGCTGGATGAACATAAATAATGGCATAATCAATGAATGACATACCATATCATTGCCCCTGCTTCATGCACATTGGCAGCATGAGAAACCAGAATCCCCATCCCGCTTCTATGAAGGCGGCATCGTGAAATCAGAATCAGAAGCTGAGGAGAGAACTTGGGTGAAACAGAACTGAACGTGTCCCTACTGTGCCTGCTACAGATTGCCAGTGTGGCTACTTCGTGTACTAAGTATGGAGATTCCAACAACTCAAACACTTCCATCAACGATGCTTGAGCAAGATCTGCAGCATCAGATGACAAGACAGAGTGTCAGCCTACAGGTCAAGAAGAAGTGTGGCCTACCCAGCACTGAGTGTAAACTCATCAAAAGCAAGCTCTGATGAACAGGACACGTTGTCTGTATGGAGGACAGCACTATTCCAAAGATGCTGCTCTCTATGGACAACTGAAGGAAGGACAACGTGACCAAGAAAGGCCTCTCAAGAGATACAAAGACAGCTTGAAGGCCAACCTCAGAAGCTGCAACATCGACACTGCACTGGGTTGCCTTTGACAGAACACAGTGGAAGTAACAGTGTACCCAGGGCACAAAGACATCTGAGCGCAGCAGAGCAGCTGCCATCCAGGAAAAGAGGAATCAGAGAAAACGGGGCTCATCCTTGCAGGACTCTATGTAGCGTCTATGGACAACTTGTTCCTGAGGAACTGGTCTTCATTCCCACATGAGGACTCACATCAGCAGATGACCTGCCTGCCTACTACTCATCCGTCGGACACGACGGGAGAATCCATCAGATGTGTGAAATACAGTGTGTTTAGGGCAAGCATGGTATGTCCTTGTTTTGTTTCTGTGTCTCCTTTATTGTTTTACATGCTCTGTGTTTGTCATTTCCGCAAGGGGGCGGTTCGGTGTCGTAAGCAGCATATCGCTTGGGGCTATGGGCATGTATTCATTTCATCATGGGAGCAAGAGTTATCCCACTTGTTCATCATTTACTGTTTATCGTTCCCTGCCTCAATTAAGATTTCCTTTCACACTTATTACCAAACCTTCACCTGCTGTCGCCGCTGTGGCATTACCTGCCCACCCCATCTCTCTCCCCTACTCCCGTCCTTGCACTAAAA
>JADBJO010013757.1:44263-51003 GCA_016801955.1 Conus betulinus
GGCTCCCCCACTCACACCATTTCTTGTGCTCCCCACTCACACCATTCCTTCTGGCTCCCCCACTCACACCATTCCTTGTGGCTCCCCACTCACACCATTCCTTCTGGCTCCCCCACTCACACCATTTCTTGTGGCTCCCCACTCACACCATTCCTTCTGGCTCCTCCACTCACACACAGCCACATCCAGGGATTTTCTTCTGTTGGGGCCTCATTTTCAGCAGCTCATTTGGAGTGATCCCTCCTCAGCTTGCTATGAAACAACCCACCAGAGGAGACACTGTACTGCTGTCACGTCTCTTTGATGATGTTCAGATGAGCCTGCTGTGATTCGGCATGTGCAGTAGCTCACATAGTTAGTTCCCTGCTGACATACTGTTGGTGACTGTGAGTCCATGTCTCCAGAAAATACCACCACACCGTTTGTCCAGGGACGATCCTCAGGAACTTGCTGATTCCAGAGAGTTTGACTCGATAGTCATTAGGAGCGTGACATGGAGAGGAAGTTAAGATTTATGCTTCTTCACAATGACAGGGTATGAGGATCTCTAAACATAACACTTCTTTTTATCTGTGTTTTTCACAGATTGATCATAGAGAACAGTGAAAGAAGATGCAGAGAGTTCAGTTTTGGTCTGGGAGTGAATCAGTGAATGATGATAATGGAGATTTACGTGGTGCTGCACCTCATCTGCAGTGCAAGTTGTCAGGGCTGTACAATGTGAAAGCACCCACCCCCAAGAGTAACAGAAAAATAATCAGTTATATAAAAGGAGAGATAGAACACATAACCACAAGTACTTCAGCCTACTATCGCATGTCCCTATCCGCATGTCCATGGTACAACAGTTGGGTATTCATGTATGTTTGCACGCGTCTGTGCGCAGGCATCACACATACACACACACACACACACACACACACACACACACACACACACACACACACACACACACACACACACACACACACACATACACACACACGCACACACACACGCACATACATACACGTGTGCATGCAGGACTCGGTAGCAGAGAATAATGAAATAGCTTTTAAAAAATGGTGACAGGCAGATTATTCCACACACATAGCAGTGCTGTACTGTTCACTTCCTTTCTTCTTCTCTGCGTACGCAAGCTGATACTCCTGCGGGCATTCCCTATATGGACAGACAAGTATTAATCCCATCTACTTAACAAAGGGAGTGGAGTTTTGTGTGTATGACCGTTTTTAATCCTGCCATTAAGGCAGCCATACTCCATCTTCAGGGAAACTTCCTTTCAAAATACATCCCAACTCAACCAGGTCTGAGGGATACAGACACCTGCAGAGTTTGTCAGAAATTAAACAGATGCTTGTCCATTATGTCGATGGACTCGATGGTATAGTTCCAGCCTTCCTATCTGAACCCATGGCAGACTCAAACAACTTTGGATAGAAGCTAGCTGGGACTGAAAAGTATCACCAAAATAAATGCCTTTGAGATGACTTAAACTCACAGCACCTCCCTCCACTAACCCTTAATGCTAGTCACTGTGTCACAGTGTCAGTTCCAGTTTCATCAAGGAAGTGTCATTGCTTGCGGAATTGTCCATATACACCACACCACTTGTGACAGCGGTTGGTCAGTGTGGAGTTGTTTCCCCTGTACAGGTGCAGGGCTGGCGACAGTGGTGATCTCATTCCTGTTCACCACGTACTACGTCATCATCATCACCTGGGCCTTCTTCTACATGTTTGCCACCTTTCAGGCCACCTTGCCCTGGGATCGGCTGTGACCATGACTGGTCGTCCGAGTTCTGCTGGGGTCAACTCCACCAACGCCACCCAGCCCCCGAACGACTCGCGGTCCCCCACAGAGGACTTCTATCTGTTAGTAGTGCTTTTGTCTGCATGTTTTTTTTTTTTTTTTTTTTTTAATGGCTTTTGTACCTGTCGTTACGTTTTTATACCTAATGATGATGAGTTTGATTTTACCTGCCTGTTGTTGTGTTTTTACGAAATTCATTGGTGTGGTTTTTTGAACCTGAAAGTATTTTTTTTTTTTTTTTTTTTTTTACCTGTCAGTGTGGTTTTTGTACCTGTTAGCATGGTTTTTATCTGTCACTGTGCTTTTGCATGGCTGAGTTGTTTTGTTCATGTCATTATGTTTTTCGTACTTGTTAGTATGTTTTTCAATGTTGATATGGTTTTTGTACCTGTCAGTATGTTTTTCAATGTTGGTATGGTTTTTGTACCTGTCATTATGATTTTTCAATGTCAGTATGGGTTTTTTTTGTACCTGTCAGCATGTTTTTCAATGTTAGTATGGTTTTTGTACCTGTCGGTATGTTTTTCAATGTTGCTATGGTTTTGTACCTGTCAGTATGTTTTTCAATGTTGGTATGGTTTTTTGTACCTGTCAGTATGTTTTTCAATGTCATTATGGGTTTTTGTATCTCTCAGCATGTTTTTCAATGTCAGTCTGTTTTTGTACCTGTCCACATGTTTTTCAATGTCAATCTGGTTTTTGTACCTGTCAGTATGTTTTTCAATGTCAGTCTGGCTTTTGTACCTGTCTGTATGTGTTTAATTTTTACCTGGCAGTTGGGTTTTAAAAAAATTGATTGGTGTGGTTTTTGAACCTGAAAGTATTGTTTGTTTTTTTTTTTTTTACCTGTGGGTATGGTTTTTTATATGTGTAAGCATGGTTTTTTTATCTGTCACTGTGCTTTTGCATGGCTGAGTTGTTTGTTCACGTCATTATGTTTTTTGTATCTGTCAGTATGTTTTTCAGTGTCATAATGTTTTTTGTACATGTCAGTATGTTTTTCAATGTCAGTATGTTTTTTGTATCTGTCAGTATGTTTTTTCAATGTCAGTATGTTTTTTGTACCTGTCAGTATGTTTTTCAATGTCATAATGTTTTTTTGTACCTGTCAGTATGTTTTTCAATGTTATTATGTTTTTTTGTACCTGTCAGTATGTTTTTCAATGTTGGTATGGTTTTTTGTATCTGTCAGTATGTTTTTCAATGTCAGTATGGGTTTTTGTACCAGTCAGTAAGTTTTTTTTAATATTAGTATGATTTTTGTGCCTGTCAGTATGTTTTTCAATGTCATTATGTTTTTTTTGTATCTTTCAGTATGTTTTTCAATGTCGGTATGGGTTTTTGTACCTGTCGGTACGTTTTTCAATGTTAGTATGGGTTTTTGTACCTGTCAGCATGTTTTTCAATGTTAGTGTGGTTTTTGTATCTGTCAGTATGTTTTTCAATGTTAGTATGATTTTTGTACCTGTCAGCATGTTTTTCAATGTTAGTATGGTTTTTGTACCTATCAGCATGTTTTTCAATGTTAGTATGGTTTTTTGTACCTGTCTGTATGTTTTTCAATGTTGGTATGGTTTTTGTACCTGTCATTAAGGTTTTCAGTCTTGGAATAGTTTTTGTACCTGTCAGCATGTTTTTTTCCAATGTTGGTATGGTTTTTGTAACTCTGTATGTTTTTCAATGTCAGTGTGATTTGTGTGTCTGTCAGTATGTTTTTCAAGGTCAGTAAGGTTTGTGTGCCTATTAGCATTTTTTTTTTTATCTTTAAGTGTGGTTTATCCGTCAGTATGGTGTTTACTTTTCAGTATGGTTTTTGCTTATCAGTAAGGTGTGTACCTGTCTGTATGGATTGTACCTCTGTGTGTGCTTTTTTTTTGTACCTGTCTCTTTGCTTTTGTTTCCTCAATGTGGAATTTTCCTGTCAGTATTATTTTTGTGCCAGTGAGTATGCATTTTATCTGTCAAAAAGAAGTTATGGTTTTTGTGTGCCAGAATGCTTTGTATCTGTGACTGAGTGTCGGTATCCTTATTGTGTTTGTCAGTATGTCTGGGTGTTTTTTTTTTATCTGTTGGGTGTGGTTTTTAGCTAGAAGTTTTTTTTTTTATCTGTGGGTGTGGTTTTTAGCTAGAAGTGGTTTTTTTTTTTTAATAATCAGTATGATTTTTACCATGGGTATGCTTTTACCTGTCATTTTTTTTTAACCTGTCTGTTTACTTTTGATAGTATGCCTTTTATCTGTTAGTATAGTTCTTACCTGTTGGTTTGCTTTTGGTACCTGTCAGTTTGCTTTTGGTGTCTGTCAATATGCCTTTACCTGTCAACATGCTTTTCGTATCCACCAGTGTGGTTTTGTGCATGTCTTGATCACTGGTAGTTTATTTTCCTGCTGGCATACTTTTTTGTATATCTCTGCCATATGCCTTTTGTTGTTGTTTTTTTTTATCTTATAAATGCTTGAGTTTGATTGTGATTTATTGTTACACAGACAGGTGGTCTGTTGGTTTGTTGTTGTTGTCGTTGTTCGCCAGCTGTGCTCTTAACATGGGATTTGAAGTAGCTGGACATTTTTTTTTACAGGTAGCCTGACTCGTTACTTACAAAACAACACTCGTCTAGGTGTGAAAATGAGTGTGCACAAAGCAAAACTATAGCAAGGATGGCATGGCTAGTTGCACAGGCATGACATTTGGTGATAACAGATTGCACCTGAAGCTGACCAGTAGTCTCTGACATGTTACGTTCAGTCGGCAGGTGTATGTGTTGATATGTTGAGATGTCAGCGCCTGCATTCACTGAGTGTTGAAGGAAATTTTCAGGTACATGTGTTGATATGTTGAGATGTCAGCGCCTGCATTCACTGAGTGTTGAAGGAAATTTTCAGGTACATGTGTTGATATGTTGAGCATGTCAGCGCCTGCATTCACTGAGTGCTCAAGGAAATTTTCAGGTACATGTGTTGATATGTTGAGCAGCATGTCAGCGCCTGCATTCACTGAGTGCTCAAGGAAATTTTCAGGTTGCCATGTGGAGGATTGGAACCCAAAAGTCACTTTTTCTGACATGAATTTACGCCACAGCAGGATGAGTTTGGGGAACATGAAACCTCAGCCCTAGCAGAAAGCTTGTGTGATCCTTGAATGTGTGTCCACGTTCATCTTTATTACAACAGTTATTTCGTTGAAGTGGCACCTGTGCAGCGTGTGACCCATGTTATCTTTATTCAGACAGTTACATCATGGAGGCGATTACATCATGGAAGTGACACCTGTGCAATGTGTGACCCATGTTATCTTTATTCAGACAGTTACATCATGGAGGTGATTACATCATGGAAGTGACACTTGTGCAATGTGTGATCCATGTTCTCTTTATTCAGACAGTTACTCATGGAGGTGATTACATCATGGAAGTGACACTTGTGCAATGTGTGATCCATGTTCTCTTTATTCAGACAGTTACATCATGGAGGTGATTACAACATGAAGTGACACCTGTGCAATGTGTGATCCATGTTCTCTTTATTCAGACAGTTTATTCAGACAGTTACATCATGGAGGTGATTACAACATGGAAGCGACACCTGTGCAATGTGTGACCCATGTTATCTTTATTCAAACAGTTACATCATGGAGATGACACATGCAGTGTGCATTCATGTTATCTTTATTATATAAAGTTACATCACAGTTACACCTGTGCAGTGAGTGACCTGTGAATGCCCTGTGGCTGTTTAGGGAGCGGGTGCTGAAGCGGACTTCGGGCATCGAAGAGCAGGGCTCCATGCGCTGGGAACTGTTTGGCATTCTGCTCCTCTCCTGGGTCATCATTTACTTCTGCATCTGGAAGGGACCCAAGTCCACAGGCAAGGTAGCTGCTGGATGTCTCTGTCGCTGTGTCAAATCAGTCAGGAGTGTTTTTTTTTTTTTTTTTTTTTATACAATGATATGTCTGTTGAAACACTTGTCCAGGCAGAGTATTGCTCACAGTGTTGAAAATAACGCAGGCCAGACTCCAGAGATTCAAAGAGGTCTCAAAAGCAGGAGTCCCATGTCTTTGATGACATCATTGCTGTACCATCTTGTGTTCAGGTGGTGTATTTTACGGCCACTTTCCCATACTTGGTGCTGATCATTCTGTTGGTGCGGGGCCTCACCTTGCCTGGGTCCGATCTGGGCATCGACTTTTTCATCAGACCCAAGTGGCATCTCCTGCTGGATGCGGAGGTAAGTGGGCACCAGCGCTGTGTGTGATGTTAAGACTGTTCAGTTCAGTTTCAGTGGTTTATTTCGTGTTTTTGCATTGCCCAGATGATATTAAACACTTAAAAAAAAAACAACAGAAACAACAACAACAGCAACTTCACACTCAACTTACCATCCATGTTGGTACTTTCAAACCCACATCTGATATATGTACATTTACATAAGTGAAATACCCTAGTGGTACACAAAATTGTTGATCTTTATATAAATTTTGCAGCCTGTGACTACGAAATAACCATGGCAATTTCAGCAACACATGAACCATATAAAACAGTATTGACATTATCAAAGTTATTCATCTCCATACCTTTCTCCTGATAGAGCGAGGTCAACACTGAGCATTCAAACAAAAGATGATGCACAAATGTTTTCTCTGCAGACTCAAGTAATGCCATGAGAATATTTAGTGTTCAAAGTATTCAGCCTTAATCTATGAATTAATCTAACAGTGTGGCTTGGGCATGATGGTAAAGTAGCCATTTTAAAACTAAAATTCTGCTTATGTATATACTTTTCCATAAATTGGATTAATTCACAAGAGGACAATCTCTAAGGGATTTTTAAAATAAACTTTTAGCGTTTCTGTTTGCTCCTTCTTTTGCAAGACTGTCTGCTATTTCATTCCACTTTATACCACAGTGAGATGGGACCCAACAAAAATCAAT
>JADBJO010013758.1:10000-25000 GCA_016801955.1 Conus betulinus
TCATATGCCCTACAAACATGTTATAATGAGCAGAGTGGTTTGGTGTCAGTCCGGATTAAACAGTACAGCTGCAGATAATGCGAAACAGTCGGTTTTCGATTTTTTAGTTATTTCCATGCTCTGGATTTTCCGATCTGGAAGTCAGATGGGGAACAAACCTTTTTTGTTTACTGTGCACAAAATAGTTCTTTCTTTCTTTCTTTTGCGTTCCTGGCCGAGCCAGATCTTCAATCCTGTCATTAAGGCGAAGTCAGCAGTCCATCGCAGCGACCCCCCCGCCGATCCCCACAGCTTCTCCTGGACTTCAACCGGACTGGGCTGTGCCTTGCGTCTTGAGGCTTCAAAGGTGGGGCAGGACAGTAAGATGTGGGTGGGAGTTTGGGAGCCTGTGCCACAAGGGCACTGGTCAGTATGATAGAGTTTGAGACGTGAGAGATGGGAGAGGAGCTGACAGTGTCCTGTTCGCTGAAGATGGTGACTTGAACTGCTCTGTCCAGTTGGTGGATGCTGTTCTTTTCGGTCCCAATGTCCTGGCGTTGGCGCCATTCTTTTGTGAAGTTGTTCCTCAGGATGATTTTTGCTTCACTTGAGGACGTCAGGTGCCCTGACTGTTCCTGCCTGCTGCCGATCTTGGACAGACAGCCTGCCTCCTCATTCCCTTCAATGCCACAGTGAGAAGGGATCCACTGTAGGACTACAGCAGTTCTCTTTTGGAGGAAAACTGAGTTCCTCTCTGATGGCTCTGACTATCTGCTCCCCTTCTGGTGTCTGGAGGCTCTTCAGGGTGGATTCACAGTCTGTCAGAAACACTGTACTGGTGGGGAGTCTTTTTCTTGGTTAGGGGGTCAAGGCAGTAAGGAGTAGGGCACTGGCTTCAGCTCGGTGGTTTGTGGAATATGTCCCTGTGTCCACAGACTTTCTGAAGGATCTGCCATCCGGAAACTTCTGGAGTTGGTTGCTTACTGCCATCTTTTAACCGACATATTCAGCTGTCCGTAAATACATGTACGTCTAGCGAGGTTCTTTCATTACCTGGCAATTATTATTTTTGCATTTATGTACAGGTTTGCTAAAAACATCCCTCTTACAATGAACGTTCTCTCTGTCTCTGTCTCTGTCTCTCTCTCTCTCTCTCTCTCTCTCTCTCTCTCTCTCTCTCTCTCTCTCTCACACACACACACACACACACACACACACACACACACACACACACACACACACACACACATGAGGGACAATCACCCATTTGTGAATAAAATATCCGTATCTATAACTGTATGTCTGTGCTCTCTTAGTGTTCAACTGCAAGTTCAGCAACGAGGGGTGCGAGTCGGACTCCGAGTGCTGTTCGGGCACCTGCGTTCAGGCACATCCGGGCACCAACCACCGCTGCACGCGCTCCTCGCTGCACCGGGCCTGCCTGTACACCTATCAGTGCGAAGAGCGTCTGACCTGTGGGCCCGGACAACACGTGCTGCTCCAAGTACTGGGGCACGTGCAGCAGCCACGACGACTGCTGCTACCGGGATCTCCAGTGCCTGGAGGCGGAAGGCTTCTACTACAAGCGCTGCCTGATGGGCAAAGTGGACGCGTCCAGTCGTGGGGGGCCCAGGGGGACCAGTCCATCTTGGTGAGGTTAGGAGGCCCGTTGGGTTTGATCCTGTTGGTGCTTTTCGTCCCCGCTAGGGTGGTGAACTTCTTTTGGCGTCACTGGTGATGACGTTCTTGACCACGGGGGATGACGTCAGTTTTGTGGTGATGCAATTTTTTTTTTTCAAAGGTGTTGTGATTTTTTTTCCCCTCCCTTCTTCCTCCTCTCAGTATTTTCTCACTTATAACAACGTTTTTCTGACTGTTGGGTGGTTTTTTTCTTTGTTTTTGTTATTTTTTTTTTTTTTTTCCTTGTTTGTTTTCTTGCACTTCCAGCTAGATCTAGAAGTCTAGATTACGATTAGATTTTTTTTTCTTTTGACTCGCGAGAAGTAGAGCGGTGGGACAGTTCATCCGATAGCTCGGCATGCATGGACATCCGACAGTGCCTCCAATAACTATCGGGTATCCGGGGCTGCTCTAAGAAATAACTTGGCAGGGATTCCCCAACTTCCGCCCTCGCTGCGCATGCGTTCATCAGTTGAGCAGCAAAATGGCCGAAGGAAAAGAGCTCGAAAACCGAAACTTCTCGGACAGAGAAGTTAAAATTCTCCTTGAGGAAATTGCAATTGAAAAGAATATTCTGAACTCGTCGCTAACAACGAAAGTGACAACAAAAAAAAAGCAAGTCATCTGGCAAGAAATTGCCCGTAAAGTGAATACCTGCGGTGTTGCCTGTCGGACGGTTGCCGAATTAAAAGACAAATGGGGTCTTCTAAAACGGGCAACAACGCAGAAGAAAATCGACGCAACAAAGACGGGCGGAGGCAAAGGGATGCCCCCGCCGATTTACGAAGATGCCGTGGTGGCGATTTTAGGGGACAACACTACTCTAGTGAACGGCATTGAAGGTAAGCAAGTTGAAAGACGTTTGTATGCAACTAATTTCAAGATTAAACGTTACTAACACTGTAACAATAACTGTGTTTCAACAGCTTTAGAGAATATTGTGAAAAAACACCGATAAGAGAGGATGCGAACTACGATTAACTGAAATTTCAGTGATTCACAGATTTGCCCCTGACCCAATAGGTTCACAGTTTAATACTGAACGGGAAAGAATACCGTTTTGGTGAGATTGGTTGGGGTTAATTACTGCCTACAAACAATATGTACAAAACTTGTATTCATGAGAATTTGAGAACCACACCACCTTCCACCCCCCATGACAAACCATGAAAAAACCCCCCACCTGCTTTGTCAAAAATTGGTGGAGAACTCTTGTTCTGGCACCCACACCCCCATCGCTGACCTGTACAAAATGTCTCAAGTTTGATCATTCAGCCTTTTTCATAAAACATGTTTGGACACCCAGCCTTTTCCCCACCCATTTCCACGCTTCGTAATACTTTTTTTAAAAGGTTAACTGCACTGTGTGAGTGTGTGTGATAGAATGATCAAGCTGTGAAGAATTTAAAAATCAATTCAACAGGAAACTTCTGGAATGTAGTGTGAATTAACTGTGATCATTTCAATCCCTTTACAGTGAGAGGAACCGAGTCCTTTCCAGCCATGGAAGTGGAAGAAGTCCACCTGAAAACAAGCCAGCGTAAGTACTGTAGATAAATTTGCCAATCTCGTGCGTGTTGTGTGTGTGTGTGTGTGTGTGTGTGTGTGTGTGTGTGTGTGTGTGTGTGTGTGTGTGCGCGCGCGCGCGTGTGTGTGTGTACATATCGATATCCGCATTCAAGCAAAAAGCAAACAAGTATAGTCACTTTTCTAATATTTCAGCCGGTAGGCCCTCCTCAGGGGAGTGTTATAAAATGATAGATGTATGTGTGTGTGTTCATTGTAATTTCCACCCAATTAGAGATATCATATGCTTAGTAGTAGTTGTATGTGTTTTTGTCAATGTTTAAATCTGTTCCAATTTTCTTTTGGGGGATGGGGATGAGGTGGTGGAACAGGGGGAGGTGTCTAGATCTATACTTCACATTGGTGACTAGCTTGTCCTCCAGTTAATTCATTTTCTTTTAGCACTTGATCGGTGTTATTTGGACTCCTGATGGCAAACACGTGGTTATCACTAAAAGTTTTTCAAATCCTTTTTTGGCGTAAAGTTACAGCTTTCTGTTGGGCACAATGTAATGCTCGGTATGAAAACTTTATCACAGACTGATGTTTGGTAAAACTCTTTTTTTTTTTTTGTGAAGGGGGTACTATGAAGCCTTCCAAAATCGAAGTTGGCCATGTAAAAGTCCTGATATTTTTAAATATGATGCGAAACCCTGTGCTATTGTATGTGACATTTAAAAATGGATAGTGCAAAATAGTTGGTTCTGTTGTATACTTTTCTGTTATAATTTGATGTCTTCTTCGTACGGCATGTTATGCATGCTGTCATTTGGAAAATGTTTTCTGGCTCATTGTTTGTACGCTTTCCAGGTGGTATGGGGGGGGTTGGGGGGGGGGGGGGGGGGGATGTCTTTGATTGGTCTTTTCTCTTAGACAAAAAGCTTACTCTCGATAATTTGATAATTTAATGCCTGAAAATAGTTATTGCTGAACTGATACAGTTACCATTTTAAGGCAACAAAAGAAAATCAGGGTATTCCTTCCAGTTAACTATGTGTTTATTCTGTCATCATGATGTACAGCTATTTAGTACAGTCGCCATCCTTTTGTGTAGCCATTGCAGTGGGGGAAGATTCGCCAACGGCATCAAGACAACCAGCAGCAGCAGCAGCAGTGACACTGGAAGTGTGTGAAAATGTCATGGTCAACAACAGTGGACTCGGCGTGGAAGGAAATGGTAAATGCTTTATCAGTTAATGTTATGCCAAAATCGGTTGGCTAAAGGGGTGAAGATCCCTATGATCTAATACCAGATGTTCAGTCTGTAATATTTTGTCAACAATGTACCCTTTACACCTTTTCAAAGCTGCTGTGCCACTCGGGGGCGATTAGTTGAATCCTTACATGGCCCTTTTTCTTAGATAAAAAAAAACTTACTCAAGTTACATTGATAATATAATGTTGTCTAAAAATCAATTACTGCTGATTACAGATATTTTAAGACAACAAAATGAAAATCAGGATATTCCTTCCAGCATGACACCTACCCTGTCTTCTGTGCCTTCCATTGGTCTTCTGTCATCCTCCATTGTGTGTGGGCCATGTGTATAGCTATTACTGTCATGTTTATGTCGTAGGTATGTGTAGGGGAATTGCAAGGTGAAAGCCGAGTGCCAATATTATGGAAAATCTATGATATGCTAATGGTATGTGGTCCTTTGACCCTTTAATTATATATATATTTGTTATTTCCTTTTTGACTGTTTTCTAAACCTGGCTGAGAAAAATGGGCGGACATTATTGACACCTTGCCAGGGCCTTGCAGTTTTTTGCTGTAAACATGGTCTATTCTTGGAAAGAGTCGACATACATTCAATGAAGTTTTTTTGGGGTTTTTGTCGACAGCATGGGTCATCCTGATACAGCTCTGCGCAGTCGGCAGGGCATTAAGCAACAAATCACCCAATTCCTTCCAGTTAACTACTTTATTCTGTTGTCATGAAGTACAGCTATTTACAAATCGCCATCCTTTTGTGTAGCCACTGCAGTGGGGGAAGACTGGACAACACTGTCACCAATATTGAGACCCCAACCATCACAGCAGCTGTGACCCTGGAGTTCAATGACACCATGGTCATCGACAATAGTGTGGGAGGAAAGGGTAAGTGCTTTATCAGTTAATGTTATGCCAAACTAAACAGAAGCGAGCTGTTGCATGAGTAGGGCCCAGAGTCAATAGCTCCAAACTGTAAAATCGGTTGGCTAAAGGGGTGAAGGTTTCTAAGATCGAATACCAGTTGTTCAATGTGTAAACTTTTGTCAACAGTGTACCCTTTACACCTTTTCAAAACTGATGTGCCACTCAGGGCGATTAGTTGTATGGCCTGGTTCATGAGAACATGCCCCATACTTCCTTTTTCAGCCAGCACATTTATTCAAAACTGTCAACAGTTAAAAAGTTTAATAGTATTTGAGAATATCAATGTAATTTATGGGTTGGTGGCAAGAGCCAACTTACACATTGGACTCATGACATGTTACAGTGAGATTCATGTGATAGTTATTGTACTTTTTGAGAGATTTAATTTGAAACAGAAAAGATAAATGAATGTTCTGCTGTAGGGCAGCGTATGTTACCTAATACAACAGCACTCGGTACTGAATCTGAGTTGGTTACAGAAATGCATGGTATTGGGAATGAAGTATTTATCTGAATTAGTATGTTCATTAGTCACGAGCTGTAAATTAATGTTCTGTTTAAAATGACGTTTTACCAAGTAAGTGGGAAAAGAAATGGGCAAGTCGGTATTGTGTACATATTATTTTTGATAGCATGATTTTTTTTATTTAAGTAGAAAAATTACTTTTTTTTTTTTTACTATTCTAAACTAAAACAGGATACAAGCCACAGAATTCCCACTCCATTTTTCCTTAACATCTATTTTGTGGATTCTTGAATGGCATGGAAATAGGCAATTCAGAATCATTAAGCTTTCACATAGGTTATTAAGAGATAACAGCAGTCACATGTTCACAGTCACTGTTATGGTATTCAGCCCTTTCTGCCTCAAAATGCTTTCTGCCTTTATCTTAAAGAAAAAAAAAAAAATAGCACAGTCTCTCGGCATTGTTTTTTCTCCACATTTTATTTGTTATGAAGTCACTTGCAACAACATGACCACAAAAAAGTTGCTGGAATACATACTGAACTCACATTGTGCCTCACTATTGACACTGTACACAGGAAACTTTGAACAGTAAAATTATGATGCTATTGCAAAACAAATACAAACAAAAAAGTTAACTGTTTAGGTAATGACACGCATGTATGTCAAGACAAAAAAAAAAAACAGATGGAAATATCTGCATATGTACAAGCAACTGAACAGCACAAACTGAGTGAAATAAAACTGAAAGTGATACAAATAGTTTCAGTAAAACTTTGGAGCATCGTTGTAAGATACAAGTTAGTACGAAAAGTACCCTGCCATGGGATTTGAGTTTTTCTTGTAAAATTATAACAGAAGGGAAAAAGATATGGAAATAACTGCATGTATCACAGTTGAAATTTTTTTGGGAACTGAAACCGATACATGATTGACACTGCATGTATCACAGTTGAACTGTTAGGAGTTGAAACTGATACATGATTGAAGCAATGCTATTTCAAAATCTGTGTTGGTGAGAAAAACTAACATGACATGGGACTTGATGTTTCATAAAAGAAAACATATGTGAATGTGTTATGACGACTCTCCTGTAAAAAAAAAAGAAGGGATGGGGGGAGGGGAGGGTGTTAAAAACTGCATGTATACAGTCAAAACTCAACCTGAAGGAACTGAAACTGATGCAATACAACTGAATCAACAGACACAGAGTCATAACGCAACAATGGAACTTAAGAGCAATGAGCCAGAAAAAAAAAAAGAAACAAAATAAGTCGTTAAATGGATGTGTTAAACATAGTACAGCAGCAAGTTACCCGATTTGATATAAATGTACATTCATATATTGTACTACAAACCATCTTATTAAGCACTCATCTCTTCCTACCCTTTTTCGCCTCTATCTTCCAAGTCCCGCTTCTGTATACACAGCCGGCTTGAATTTACACTCACATGAAGGACAGTAGGCACAGATACTAATTAGATGAAGTATCCATCACTCATCAGTAATTGTAGTCCACTGCCAGCCTCCATCCAGACTATGAATAAGAATGCACATCAAGTATTCTGTTTGTCACCTCTCACAGTAACACATATTAAACTATACTTGAATGTGTTTCTAATGCTGCCTTTTGTGTTCTGCCTCTTTCCAGAGCCAAGTCTACCTGATGCTGCTTCAACACCCCAGTCTCTCTCCAGATGGAAAAACCTGCGCAAACAGAGAACAAAAAGGAGATTTCAGCAAACAGCTGCTGCTGATGAATTGCAAGACGAGTTTCTGAAAAATCAAGTGGAAGACTCTAAAAAGGCGGCAAAAAAAAATGGACTGTGAAATTGTGATCCTTGAATCAACGGTGAATCTGCAAAGCCTCGCAGAAAGGCAAAAGGAGCTAGATGTACAGAACAAGGAGCTAGATGTAAAGAGAAAGGAGCAGGAACTAAGAAAAACTGAGCTGGAACGAATAAAAACTGAGCTGGAACTAAGGAAAACTGAGCAGGAACTAAGGAAAACTGAGCAGGAACTAAGAAAAACTGATCTGGAACTAAGGAAAACTGAGCTGGAACTAAGGAAAACTGAGCTAGAAGTGAAGCTTCTAGAAGCTAAAGTTGCCAATGAATTGGGTGCTACAAGCACCGTGCATGGTGATTGACACTGAATGTTTTCCTTTTTCCAACAGGAAATGCATGTTTTGTAGTCTGAACATGATACATTTTTTTGTACTTGGATAATGGATATGAGAATTGAATAAATGGGGATGTTATTACTAAAACATGCTTTTTTTTGTATTGTTTTTTATTTTCTTAATTATGAATGTGATGCACACGCCAGAAAAATAGCTGATGAACAGGCAATCTTTAATTTATAAAAACATTTTTCTTTCTGCTACAAAAACAAAGTCTCTTAGAATTTTTGCCTTTTTATACTTAAAGAACCACAGGCAATATTGGAAATACCTGCTGAACCTTAAGATTTGACAGAACGATAACCAGATGCAAGTTCCAAAAATGCAAAGCTGCATACTAAAAATATCACATTTCTGCCCCTCTCTCCCCTCCCCTTCCAAGTGAACTAAGGGAAAAGATAAATCATGCAAGTAACATACAAGTAGTTTTAAGCAGATGCAAAAAAAAGGACCAGCGCCTGTTTATGTTTTTTTTGGGGGGAGGGACCAAAGCGTTTTCTCAAATATAACAATTAGCGAGAAGTGCCACTTAATGATAACAGTGACTTCTACATCAACTACTTTTTCAAGTAATGTAATAGACATTCACACTTACATCAGGGTTGGTGCGCAATGAAGTTGATCAGCCTGTTGCGGGCTACCTTGCCAGCAGCAACTCTTGCTCTTTCTACTGCATTGCCACAGTACCGAGGTTCATCATCATCGTCATCATCGTTGTCATTGTCAGATTCTTCATCAGAGTCGAAATCAGGCAAAGCCAGAAACCTGCATACAATTTAGACATAAAAGAAAATTAGTTAGGCAACTGTGCACGCAGCAGATGGGGGACAGTGTGCAGCTATGGGCATTTTAGGGGCGAGCTCAAGGCAGATGGATCATCCCCCAGCAAGCATAATTCACACAGAAACAGAGATAGTAAATAAGAAATTTTCTCCCAGACGATCCCCCCCCCCCCCCCCCCCCCCCCCCCCCCCCCCCCATGATATAAACTTCTAACACTGGCTGTGGTTATTATAATCACAGGATACTAATATAGTGCAAAATGTCAGTCATCAACCAATCTTAAAGCCCTTTACAATCAACTAACTCCATACAACAGGCTGCCTACTCATAAACAGCTGACTGGATTAAGAACTGCTTTCGTGCGCATTCAGTCATTTTTCTGTGTTATTCAGTCATACGTTGGTCACGCATTTTTTTTCCTTTCCTCGTTTGTTCTTTCAATCTAACACTGAGAATGTGTATACATGTTTGTCCATATACACCTGCATAGGATGGGATTCAACATGCATGCTAGATATTTTATGCCTACGTTCATGTACAGGATCTTGGTCATCCAATATATTTGGAAGAACAATGTGGGCAGCCCATTAGCCTGAGCTAGGCCATCACTTAGGGGGGGCATGAGAAGAATCTCCTAACAAGGACAGTGTTTTACAAACATGTGCAATACAGAAAATAAAGTTAGTATTTTGGTGATCTGATAATTATTCCTTCAACTGAGTATATACAAGGGGAAAAAAACTGCCACCCATTCTAAGCTAAATGAAAAGGGTGAAATCACTTAATTTCTGGATAATACTGAAAACCCGAATATTTTTAGTTTTCTGAATGTCTGACCAAAGGACTTGCCTGTAATTTGTTTCAATTTGCTTAATTTCAAGATCCACCCCACCCTTGTTTTAAGAACAAAAAAATTCAAATGCTTGTGTCACTATAAGCCAAGATCACTTTATACTCGCAAGCTTTGTGCATGAAATGTGGGAAAAGTTTTTTTCATATCATAGCTTAATATGTACATCCGTGTTAATGTAGGTAATGATAATAAACTGATATAACTCTGAGAAGCAAACGTATGCACACACCTTGCTCGGTTGTGAAGGATCAGGCAGACAGTAATTATCTGGCAGGCCCTGTCTGGTGTCACACGTAAAACACCTTGCAGACAGTGCCACCGCCTCTTGGCAACACCAATGCTCCTTTCAACAGTGAACGTGTCGATGTGTGAACGTCATTAAAACGCTCTTCATCACGGGTTTTGAGGATTGAGGACAGGGGTAATCAGCCAGTCCCGTAGCATGTATCCACTGTCCCCAAGGAGATGTCCCCTGACTGGTGGATGGTTCCCTTCCATGGCCTCAAAGAAACCAGACTGCCTGTAAATGGCATAACTTACATTAAATTGTAAGGACCCACGTTTTCATTTTAAAGGCACAAACTGAATAATCGATATCACAAGGCATCCCAGGGTAACAATGAATCACTGCCTTAATAGTAAATCAATACCGCTCCTTCATAGTTGATTAATCCTTTCATTTGTCAGGCTTGACTGTAATGTACCACAGGATGGCTCAACTATTGAGTGTCAGCATGCTTATATATTTTTTTTTAAAATCATCTTTAATTCCTTCTTCATTCAATATTTGTACATTATAATTTTGAAATATCTTTTCTTTCAAATAACTGAACTTTCATCCATCGTGTTTCATTTGTTACCTGTATATCAACATTGAATATGAATAAATAAAAGGAAAAAAAAAAAAAGAAAAAGATGGACAATCTTTTGTCTTTTGACTGCAAGTATGAAAATTACTACAATCATAATTTAGAAAGAGAGGAGGTTAGTTACCGCCAAGGACATTGACAAACTCAGCACAGGACAAGACACAATGAATTTCGACCTCTTGGGTCTTCTTCAAAAAAAAAAAAAAAAAAAAAAAAAAAAAAAAAAGAGATCATTTAACATTTATGACAGTACAAACAAAGAACGAAGAGTGACTTGTCTGTCCATGTGTTCAGAAAAAATGGCTGCCAGACGGAAATGACAGAGGGGATTGTTACATGATATCTTGCACATACATGAAATACACATGACATACATCTCTCTCTCTCTCTCTGTCTTTCTCTCTCTCTCTCTCCACACACACTCATAACACTCTTCATATATTACTTCCATGGGTATGCAGGAGAAGTCTGATTACCTTGACATGTTCCATCTTCATTGCTTCATGTTTACAGTTTTTATACTTAATTACATTTGCTTTGAACTTACATTATTTGCTGTGCAATATACACAGAACTTAAGAGGAGGACTTGATACATCATAATTTACCTGAGTATTCGTGCATCATGTACACTGCCCGGCCACCTGGCAACCACATCGATAAAGAATAAGTCTGCATCACATATAACCTGCAAATAAATATTGCAAATGAAAATTACTATGTTTCACAAAGCCATTAAAGTGAATAACAAAGCAGGTCTAACTTTCTCATAACAAACATGCACTTTGCAAATGTCATTCAATATTTGACTCAAGATGTCTAAAGAAATTTTTTTTCCCAAAAAGGGAGTGAACATAAATGGAAGTACTGGCCTGAGGTACTGAACATGAAGTAGAGAGGACAGGAAATGGTGGCACTGAGGTAATGAACATGAAGTAGAGCGGGCAGGAAATGATGGCACTGGGGCAAGGTAGGTGCAGGGGTAAAAAAACAAAACAAAGCTTTTGGAAGAGCCCAACTTGCAAACACTATTTGCCCAACGTATGTACATATGAAGATGATGCATGTTATAGATCTATACATTGGATATATTAAAAAAAAACATGCATCACTGATCTATCTCTTCCCAATGAAAACATGCGGTAAGATGTTTTGAAGACTTCCCCATTCAAGAGCAATTACTCCCACACAACAAGCCAAAGTTACTGGTGCTCTAGTACCAAGTAGTAAGTATATATAAAAGTGAGAATATCATCATCCTTATTTACAATACTTCTTCAAACAAAGACTTCTTCAGAGTACTAACCTGAACATTGATTGAGTGCTTTCCTCTTCTGTTAACAAACTCATGTGTTCATTCCCTTCAACGCCAGGAGACTGGATGCGGACATGAGTTCCATCAATGCAGCCAAAAACATTGGGCATCCCAGCCATCTGGAAGAATTTGTCAGAGGATCTTCTTGCTTCCTCTGCATTTGGCAGGTGTATCCACTGCGGCAGTGAAGGCAGAAGAGCCTCGGTCACCCGCTGTATGGTTCTGCTGGCAGTGCTCTGATGTACGCCAATTAGCTCAGCACACACATCTTGGAATGTTCCCGTGGCATAAAAACGCAGCGTCAGAAGAACCTGCAATTATGGTTTTAAATAACTGAAACTAGTGAAAGTAATCAACACTATTTCCAGATTGTTTATGGGTGCTTGGCTGACATTATTTCATGGAGTAATAAATTGTTTCTTTTTTCCTTTATATATATATAATTACCAACAAATTAATATTATTAATTACATCACAAGTGAGAACTGCATTGTCTTGTTCATATTAATAATATGATTAACACCCCTTCCCCCCACATACATACTACCAAGTGATACAGAAATGATGTTACGGGAAAAAAAAATGCCTTAAACATGTTAAATACAAACAGGAATGGATTTTCATGACTCAATATATGCACTTGAGATGTAATCGCAAGAAGACTTTCACAACAAGCACCATCATTCACTACCATCCCTTTCTATAACTGAAGTTGTACTCCTCCTTTCTAAGTTTCTTTACACAATAACCCTCCTGCCCCATATTCTGCCCAGACATATATCACTACAAGAAAATAGTACCCTACAAAAGCATATTCCATGATGCTTTAGTTTTAAAATTCAACAATAAAAAGTCTTAAGAACCAAAGAAGAAGCACCAACATCCGGCATGAATTCTCTCTCTCTCTCTCTCTCTCTCTCTCTCTCTTTCACAAAGCCAGGGATGAAAATTCTGCACTTACACTTTAGTTACAGAGTATGAAAATAGCACCTTCACCACTGACAATAACAACACACACACACACACACACACACACACACACACACACACACACACATATGCACACACACTGAATGGGGGAGAGGGGCAGGGGGATGGATTTGGATACCAAACGCAGAAACTGCAAGCTCAAGTGAAAGTATTACTTTTAGTGAAGAGTGTGTGTGTGTGTGTGTGTGTGTGTGTGTGTGTGTGTGTGTGTGTGTGTGTGTGTGTGTGTGTGTGCATTTCCTTGCAGTGCTTTTATCAATGCATCATTCTTAGGTGAAACTGACATGCCTAAAAATAATAATAAAAGTGCACATACTCACAGAGGGACTTATGAGAGAATGAGATTGACCCATGGCATTAAACATTCAATACTAATAACAGGGGGGTAACTGCCCGGTAAGAGAACAGATTCGACATGTATTTTGCCATGGTAAGTGAACAAATAACACTAAAAGAAAAAGTAACACATGCACACCAAGACAAAAAACAGCAGACAAACTATACTAACAGTCTTAAGACTTAATGAAAACGGTATGAGTACCAAGTTGTATACATGTGCACATAAGACATGCTGCTCACAGACCCAAAGAATGGCTGTTTTTAATTTAGTGAGCAGCAGAAGAGGGCATAATCATAAGACAGTTAAAGTGAAATAGTGACACATGTTCGGATAGAAAAAGCCTTTGAATTATTGCTCAGTTGTGATCACGAGCATAAAAGATCTGTGTGCAGTTTGCTTTTGTATTAGTGCCCGATTGGGGTCCCCCACACATACAGTTACAACTGAAAGTATTATTATGGTGGAGTTTGTCTTAAAAACTTAATTCTCATAGTGACACACTATGACACATGAATTCGTCTCTGTCTTTCCCTTGACTCACACACACATACTGAGATCAAGCATATCATATTACATTTATCCTACCACTTTCCAAGATTGCGATTTCCAACACATGCAGGCAAGAAAATTAAAGTGTTCAATTGCCAATCCAAACTCACCTCACCTGCAACACTGGGGTCAAGCTGCCTTGCCGGTTGGACAGTTCAATTGTCTCTCTGCAATTGAATCTGTCAGCTGCAGAATGTCTTGTCGCCTGAATCTAAATTTCGAGTACAGTTCGACATCATCGTATCTGTCCAGTGGATGCAGTCTATCTCGAAAAATGCGTTTCTCTTCGCAACATTCGACGTCTCCGCATTCTCAGAGCAACAAACGCGGCTGCCATCTTGTCAACAAAGAAAGGCCCTATCGGACCGAAAGACGAGATATCGGAGGGAGGTACCACCTATAAACTTATAGGGGGGACAGGTCACTATCGTGGCTTCCTGCATGAGAATTTTTCCATGCGTGTGTGTGTGTGTGTGTGTGTGTGTGTGTGTGTGTGTGTGTGTGTTTGGAGGGGGAGGGAAGTGAGGAAAGTGTGTGTGTGTGTGTGTGTGTGTGTGTGTGTGTGTGTGTGTGTGTGTGTGAATTATAGTATTCTTTTTGTTTGTTGAGTTGCGAGTCTTGTATCGCCCAGTAACCCCTTTTAATCTTGGAATTTGTTCTTATATAACATCGTATATTGCACATTATACATACACATAGATAGATAGATAGATAGATAGATAGATAGATAGATAGAGAAATAGAGAGAGGGATAGAGAGAGAGAGAGATGGATATGTATGTGCAAGAAAGTTGGAGACAAACTGGAAGAATTAACGCAGCAAAGATAAGGAACAGAACACTTCCAAACAGGCCTAAGCGGCATGCTCTCTAAGTCAGAGCTTCTCACTTCTTCTCTTTTAACTTTTGGCGTATTAGTCCTGTGCAGTACCTGGCAAAGTCCAAGAGCCCTGTGCATAAATCATTTCAACTTTTGTTTTTTATTTGATTTCATTGTCTATGAAATCTCAATCGTCAAAAAAAAAAAAAAAAAAAAAAAAAGAAGAGGAAAGAAAGAAAAGAACAAACAAACCTCTTTTTGGTCATAGTAAGGAGCTGAAAATGAAACGACAGTGGGTGTTCTTTTTTTTTGTTTTGTTTTGTTTTTGTTTGTTTGGTTGTTTGTTTTTTGTTTTTTTCTTCTTTCTTTCTTTTTCTTTCTTTCTTTCCAGTATGCATTTTGATTTTCATCTTTTTATACTGACTTCTTTCGACGCGTTGCGCATGCCACGCCGATACCGGTACAAACAA
>JADBJO010013758.1:30000-51000 GCA_016801955.1 Conus betulinus
TGTGGTGTGTGTGTGTGTGTGTTTCGATTTTTTTTTTCTTATTCATGTTGACTTCTTCCTAATGAGTTCGTTTTCCTCCAAAATTGCCTATCATGTCTATATTTGATACCCGGATAAGCCAACATTTTAGAAGTGGTGGTGGTGGTGGGATGTTTTTTTTTTTTGTTGTTGTTTTCCTGGAATTGCTTCATGTGTCTGAGGACAAGTCCATGCCAAGTCCAGTGTCGTGTAAGTTTGTTCTTGCCGAGAGGCTTTGATGGCGTCGCTGCTTTAACTGTGATCAATGACGTCATCTGTTCCTGTCAACTTCTTGCCCCGTCTTCGCTGGATGTGTGTAGATCTAGACCCATAGCCTAAGTTCAGAATAAGTTCAAAGTAAGTTCAGAAAGTACTTTTCTGCTTTTGTGTGCGTGTGTGTGTGTGTGTGTGTGGGGGGGGGGGGGGGGGGGAGTAGGAAGATTGTGCATGGTTGTGTACATATATATTGATTTTGTGTGTGTACATGTGGGTATATGAGTGCGAGTATATTATGCACCTGTGTGAGCATGTTAATTGTGTGAACTTGTGTGCGGGTGTTTGCTTGTTCGAGAGTACGAGAGCATGTGATCGCGCAGGTACGTGCGCAAGCCTTTGTGTAGGTGTGCCAAGCTCGTGGTTGTGGTTTTGTATCATGTTATGAGTTGTGTGTGCTACCTGTGGTTTTGTACCATGTATGTGTTGTGTGTGTGCCACCGTGTTGTTTTGTATCATGTATGTGTTGTGTGTACCACCGTGTGGTTATGTATCATGTATATGTAGTGAGTGCTACCTGTGGTTTTGTATCATGTATGTTGAGTGTGCTACCTGTGGATTTTCATCATGTATGTGTTGAGTGTGCACTCCTGTGGTTTTGTGTCATGTGTGTTGAGTGTGCCACCGTGTGGTTTTGTGTCATGTATGTATAGTGTGTGTTACCTGTGGTTTTGTATCATGTGTGTTTTGTGTGCTACTTGTGGTTTTGTATCATGTGTGTTGTGTGTGCCACTATGTGTTTTTTTTTGTATCATGTATGCGTAGTTTGCCACCGTGTGGTTTTGTATCATATATGTGTAGTGTGCCACCGTGTGGTTTTGTATCATGTATGTGTTGGTGTGTGTGCCACCGTGTGGTTTTAGTGTCATGTGTGTGTGTTGTGTGCCACCATGTGGTTTTGTATCATGTATGTGTTGTGTGCCACCGTGAACTCACCCCCCCCCCCCCCCCCCACCCCCCACCCCACCACCACCACCACCACCAAGTATTCCGATGATCAAGTGTGGGTGCATGCATGCATACGTGCATGCTGTGTATGTGTGTGTGCCTCTGTTTTGTTCGGGGATGTGGGGGGTGGGGGGTGGGGGGGGAGGTTTACAGGGTCCATAAAGAAATTTCACACTGTTAAGTGTTGATGCTCGACTTCCCCTGTGTCACGTTGAATTCGTCTCTGCACTTCCTTCACACTGCAAAGAACATTCGTCATTTTAGTTAGTAGGAAGTTTTTGCACTCTGTACATATGTGCGTCTGTGTGTGATTAGTGTCCATGTACTATGCTCCTTTCATTAAAAGACAGCAGTGTGTGTGTGTGTGTGTGTGTGTGTGTGTGTGTGTGTGTGTGTGTGTGTGTGTGTGTGTGTGTGCGTGCTTGAGAGTGTGCATGAATGTGTATGCATGCAGTGTTCACGTAGCCTATATGTGCACATATGTGTGTGTTCGTGTGTGTGTGTCACACGTACCTCTAAGTCTTTTTACATGCTATTAATCCTCCTTGTGATCTTGTGACGAAGCCCCTAGAAAGCCAGCCACCACAATGCATGAGACAAGTATGAATGAGCTAATGGACATCACGCCAAGTGCAGGAAGAAGCAGAAGCAAGAGAATGAAGGTATCATGCTGGACAGACAAACGAACAGAACAAACGACAGTTACATAGAAGCGACTCGTTTCGACTATGAGATCCTCTACGGGTAAGACCAATAAAAGAGCGTGTTTGTTCGAGTACAAGAGTACGTAGAAGTTACACATGTGGATAGTCAGGCACAGGCACCGGGTCCGTGTGTGTCATATCTGTGCGACACGGAAGTAGATAATGTACATGAAAGGTACAGGGGGAAAGTGTCGTGCATGTATGAACCAGTATGCAAATTAACGATTATACAATGAATATGAGTTGCATTTGTTGAATTGTAGTACCTGTTTTAATGTCAATGTGTCTCTTGGAATGAAACTTTTTTTTTGTTGTAGAATACTAACCACTGTACTGTCTTGTACATTCATATATGAAAAAAAAAATGAAAAAAAAAAAAACTGATTTAATATTTCAACTTCCACTTCACCTAAATGTAGACTCACTGTCCTTCACTAACCCAATTCAATTTTTTTTTTCCCCTTTCAAAATAAAATTTTCAACTCATTTTACTGCTTTTGTGTTCTATTCATTCCAACGTACGTGGGTGCATGAATGCTTACCTCAGATGTCCAAGTGCGTTTCTACTTTTGTTCATGTTTTCAAAGGATTATAGGCTCAGATGCCACTACACCTGGTTGTACAAAAGCCTGTCGGTGCATTGAAGCCTGCTTTTGATGCCAGCCAAAGATGGGGGCCGGAATAGCTCAGTGGTAGAGCATCGGACTCGTAATCTTGGTGATTCTGGGGTTGCGGGTTCGAGTCTCCGCCGGGCCGTTTCGGTGCAGAGGGATTTTTCCCTTGGAGTTAACATTGGTTCTGACTCCATTTCCCACACAGTTCTTTGAATGAGACTATAAACTGAGGTTCTGTGTGTGAACGCACGCATAACATCTTGCACACACGTTAAATCCCATCTCCAACTTTCGGTAGAGGACAGTTTGGCCGTTGGTATGGAGGACACATGACACATAGCATGCGCCTTCCCCAATGTTGGAGTATGGCTGCCTTCAGGGCGAGATTTAAAACACACACACACACACACACACACACACAACAAAACGGTCATACACACAAAACTCCACTCCCTTTGTTGGGTAGATGGGATTAATCCTAGTCTGTCTACACAGGGGGTGTCCGCAGGAGTATCAGCCTGCGTATGCACACACAACACACACACACACACACACACACACACACACACACACCACACACACACACACATACACACACACACAGCCAAAGCATTTTTTTTTCTCCTTTTTCTTCTGCCTCCTCTTCCATGCTTCTCCATGACATTACTCACTCTGCTCATTATGGCTTCCACACACAAAGCCAACTCGTCCTCTCACAGCCTCAGCACCAACACTCACAGCCTCAGCACCAACACTCACAGCCTCAACACCAACAGGCAACACAGAAGAACAGACGCCAAATTTTCCCGAAGGCAGCCCATCAGAGGAGACATTGCACTGCTACTAATTCGGGTCCAGTGGTGTTCAGTAGAGCCTGTTGCCTTGCAGGATAAGCAGGACACCACATACCAGGTTCTCTTCTGACAACATCAATTGCTGGGCAGCGTGAACCACCCTCCGCAGTATCCACTCTATCCATTCTACTACAGTTCCTAGAAATCCTTTATTAGGGGTAATAAAAGGTTTATTTGTTTTTTTTTTTTCTTTTTTTTTTTTTTTGCTGACCAGACTGGCTCACAGAAAATATTTTGGTCAACAAGAAAAAAAGATGCGGATATTGAAACCCGACAGACCTTGTTTTTTTCCGACTGACACTAGAAATCTTCACAGTTTAAGCACACACACACACACACACTCACAAACACACACACACGCGTGCGCTCTCTCTCTCTCTCTCTCTCTCGCTTACACACACACACACACACACACACACACAATGCATGGGAATATCATTGATAATGAAGTGCTTGCCAAGCGATCTTTGATATCAGCAACTGAACCCAAAAAGGAGAGGTACTTTTCATGATCTCTAATAGCTTTCCTTCCTTGCTCCATGAAAAAATAGTGTCTTTTGACACAATACTGGACTAGAATGCTGAAGATGAAATGGTGTCTTTTGACACAATACTGGATGAGGATCCTGAAGGCGAAATGGTGTCTTTTGACATAATACTGGATGAGGATCCTGAAGGCGAAAAGGGTGTCTTTTGACATAATACTGGACTAGAATGCTGAAGGCGAAATATTGTCTTTTCACATAATACTGGATGAGGATGCTGAAGGGGAAATATTTTCTTTTCACATAATATTGGATGAGGTTGCCAAAGGCAAAGCATGTTAACACAAAATGGATGGGTCTGAGTACAGGTACAGACCCAGACCCAGAAGTGAATACTGTGCATTATGGAGTGTCATCTGTAACACATGGCTGTCCGACTAGTTTGAGCATGTCTATGTGTCCATGTGACTAGTTTGAGCCTGTCCATGTGACTAGTTTGAGCCTATGTGACTAGTTTGAGCCTGTCCATGTGACTAGTTTGAGCCTATGTGACTAGTTTGAGCCTGTCTATGTGACTAGTTTGAGCCTGTCTGTGTGACTAGTTTGAGCCTGTCTGTGTGACTAGTTTGAGCTTATGTATGTGACTAGTTTGAGCCTATCTATGTGACTACTTTGAGGCTGTCTATGTGACTAGGTTGAGCCTGTCTATTGTGACTAGTTTGAGCCTATCTGACTAGTTCGAGCATGTCTATGCGACTAGTTTGAGCCTATGTGAATAGTTTGAGCCTATGTGACTACTTTGAGCCTGTCTATGTGACTACTTTGAGCCTGTCTATGTGACTAGTTTGAGCTTATCTATGTGACAAGTTTGAGCCTATGTGACTAGTTCGAGCCGGTCTATGTGACTAGTTCGAGCCCGTCTATGTGGACTAGTTTGAGCCTATGTGACTACGTTGAGCAGGCGTCTATGCGACTACTTTGAGCCCGTCTTTGTGACTAGTTTGAGCCTGTCTATGTGACCTAGGTTTGAGCCTATTTGAGCCTTGTTCTAGTTTGAGCCTAATGTTACTAGTTTGAGCCCGTCTATGTGACTAGTTTGAGCCTGTCTCTGACAGTGACTACTTTGAGCTGTCGTATGTGTTGAGGGCATGCATTGTAGCTAGTTCGATCGGGATCTGATGTACGTGTAGTTTGTATCATGGGTGCTAGTGTGACTAGTGGTGGAAGGGCGTTATGCTAGGTGGTGACTACTTTGTGTGATGTCGCTGTCGGGGATGTTACTAGCTTTTTGAGCCTGGGGTCGTCTGTGGGACCTTTGAGGCGGCTGGCTATTTGACGAGAGGAGGTTTATGTTCCATCGGGTGGGGTGAGCGGCGAGGTTTGGACCTGTCTATGTTAGCGTTGGGGGGTGTGTTGAACCTATTGTAGATGACTAGTGTGTGTAACGGTGCTGCTGTTGTGACTTCATTGTATTAGGCCTTAGGGAGCGATTGTTTTGGGAACCGGTGCGTATGGTGGTCGATCGTGGTCATGCGTCTTGGGGGGTCTATTGGTATGTTCCCGGCTGAGGAGAGGTGGGGGGGGGTGTGTGGCGCGCGTGAGGTGACGAGTAGTCGCTGTGCTATGTAGCAGGCGGGGGTTCAGTTTTGAACCGTGAGGTTTGGGACGTTAGTCGTTGTGGATGCTCGGTGGGATGGGGTGACGAGTGGTGTGTCTGGTGCCGGTCGATGTGTTGTTTTGACGCTTTTTCGGTGGTGCTCTTGTTTGACTAGTTTTGGTTCCGTTGTTGGAGTGTATTTTCGTCTTTTTTACCGTTTTGTGTCTTATGGTGAGCCGTTCAGTTTTTGTGCGTGCCTTGGTTGTTCTGAGTTACCTTCCTTTTTGGTTTGTGATGAGCCTGTGTGCTTCACTTGACTGTGTTTTCATGTGTGGGATTCTTATTATCGGTATTGGGAGTTAGTTTTTAGCCTGGGTCGAGTGCTACTGTATATGATGGGCCGTCTGTGTGGACTGAGGGGTGAGCAATTCGTGGCGGTTCGGTACTGATCGTGTACCATGTCCAAGATTTAAGTGTAACGGATTTATCCTGACTCTCAAAATGTTCCTTGCCTCGCAGGTGCCACCTTTGTGTGGGGTTTGCACGCTCTCTACAATTTCACCTACAGGAGATGAACGTGACTTGGTGACACGGGCGGGGAGAGCACGTTTGTGGTAGTTTGGTTGTGGTTTTTGTGGGGAAGTTAGGAGAGATATACTAATGAAACGGGTGTTTCTTTCCCTTTCAGTCGGTGGGAAGAGTGCTGGTGGAATCTTAGGTGTGGTGCCGGCCAATCTTTGTATGGGGGAGATGTGGGCAAAGGAGCAAGTCCTCGGCCCGGGCGAGCAAGAAAAAGACACAACCGACCGACAACAGACCGTGAGCCAAAAAGTAAACAGACGACAGGAAAACGGGCGCAAAAACGGGAAGTAACAACGGGGCCAGGCCGACGAAACGCACGATACAAACGAGAGACACCAGGACAACCACCAAGACAACACACACACACCACACCACACACCCACAGGGCAGTTGCACGAAACAGACGCCCAAACACAGACCGGCCAACAACGCAACGGGAACAGAAAGCCAGCGGTGTACCTCCAAAGGGTACCACAGGGGCAAAGTGCCAGCCAGGGAAAAAAGGGTGACGGAATGTGGGAGTGCAGGGAGAACGGGCACCCTTGCAACGCAAGCGGGTCCTGTGGGCAACATGGCTAAGACCTACTGCGACAACAGTCGGGCGGCCCAGCAACAAAGTGACCAGTCAAGAGAACTTGCTCGGGCATCGCGTGGCTCCATCCGCCTCATCAGAGGAGGAGTAGAGGGAGGGCCCCCAGCGCCTCGATGGCAGGGAACTCAGTATGTTCGCTCTCGAAGCCCGCGTCGCTACCATACCGAGGGCGTTGCTGGGCACGCTCAGACAGGTTTCCACAGTCGACCCCGAAAAGACCACGAAACGCCACGCAGGTGTCGGCCCATGCCGCGCCAGGTCCGCGCCGACAAAGCTGTGGGCCCGACGTTAGCACAAGAGCACCCCGCCGGCTTGGGGTTTGGTTTGGTTGTTTGTTTCTTGTAATGGGGGAAGGGCTCCACTCACGAGGGCAAAGCGGTGCACCGGCAAGCATCAACGGAAGGGCGGCCACAATCTACTGGGGTGTGACGGGCAGTACGGGGGCCCGGGGGGCCGTGCGCCCCCCGCCAGGGCAGGACAGGTGTGAATGCGAGGGGACGGGGGAGGGAGGGGGGGGGCACGGCCTGGGCTAGCGGTGAGCAGGGTGGGGAGGTGCGCGAAGGGGCTGCGAGAGCGTGCGGGGGGGGGGTGCCCAGGCGCTGCTGGCCGGTGAGCCCTCGGAGCATCTGGCCAACGGAGAGGCTTTAGGGAAAGACAGCACAGCGTCCCCCGGAATACATCAAGGGCGGTGGCAGAAGGCTCGGCCCAGCACCCTAAACTGCTGCTGTGGGGTACGTGTGGGCAAACAAAATGACCATAGGTGTCGGGACAAAAGGCTACAAAAGTTGCCAATGGCTACAAAGGGAGGGGCATGAAAAAAGGGGGTGGGGGGGGGGGGGGGGGCATAGTGCCGGTGGGCATTTGTCCAGCGCATGACACTACTAATGGAGGCTTGCTGTCCTGCGGTAATATATAAGATAGGGCCGTTGGGTTGGTGGGTGCTTGAGGACTGCAGTGAATAGATGGCTCTGTATTCTTGTGAGATCGCCACGGGGGCAAGGAAAGTGGGCTGGGGGGAACACAAACTACGGTCAAACCGATGCCGCATACCTGTGGACACAGGCAATTTAGTCTGGGGTGTATTCTTGTTGTGGGGGGTTTTTGGAAAGGGTTCAGGCAGGCGGCTGTTCAAAAAAGGACACAGTATGCCCGGGCAAGGCGGGAAGGTTAGGCAAGTGGGTCCTTTGGGCAACGCCTCGCGAGCTGTGACTCGGCGCCCGCAAGGGCAACAACTATGTCGAGGCTCTAGCAAGCGGTGCGTCTCCGTCGAGTTCGGCGACGGGCACGTGGCATGGCACAGATGGGGGCGCAAGCAGGGTTACAAGGAGTTCCTGAAATGAAGTGCATGAATGCTATTAGGCAGAGGTCAGGGGCCAGGGGACACGGTGGGCACAAGGCTACAAGTCAGACGTCAGCCCGCATGGGGGGTCAGCACGGTGGCGCCGCGGAAGACGGGTCAGGATGTGTCGGGCGCGCTGTGGCCGTGTGCAACGAAGCTGGACAGAGTGCGAACGGTCAAGGGACAGGTGGAGCCAGTGCAAAAGCACAAGGTGCAAGCGGTGTGCAAGCCGTCGCTGGCACACAACGTCACAGAGGTACAAGCAGACGGCAAGGCCGCATGGCAGCAAATGGATAAACGACGACGCGACACCAACGTCAAGGCCTCATGGAGCAAATGGACACCAACGCGACAAGCAGAACGGCAAGGCGCATGCACAAGGGGACGAACCCGCTACAAATCAGACGGCCACGTCCGCATGGCTAGCAATGTGACACCCGCTACGACTCAGAAACTTCAAGGCCCCCGCAGGTGGGGGGCGCAAAGGCACACAACGCTACAGTCAGACGTCAAGCCTCATGGGACAGGGACGGGGGAGCAACCCATAGCAGAGTCAGGATTTCAGAGCGCCCCGGTGGGGGGGTGAGCAGTGGGGGGTGCGCCGACAGGGGGCAAAACCAGTAAAAAAAAAAGAAAAACGAACGCGGAAGAGGTGGGGATCCAAGACGGCCCCAGGGTCAGGAGTAACCCCTGAGCTGAAGGGGAGTTCTGTCGGCGTACAGGGAGGATCTTGGTGCATCGGCGGCCGCTTAGTCCCTGACCTAGCAAGGCCACAAGACCGCGGCCCGGCGAGACTACTTTGGCTCAGGAACAGAAGACACAGGGATTCACGGAACACAGGCCGGAGCACCGAGAGGGGGCGGGGGGAGCCGGGGTGGCGCAAGGAGGGAGTCGGGAAGTGGAATGTTTGGGTGCGGTTGCGGGCGATCATCAGGAAAATGAGAACACCTCCGGAGAATAATGTAAAGGCCAAAAAAAAAATTCGCTTTAGGTACCAAGAGTGGGCACCACCCAGCAAGCTCGCTCGTAAGCTTTGGGAAAAAAAAAAAACAAAAAAAAAAAGACGGAGGAGTAAGATCCACGCGGGCTGCGCAGAACGTGTAAATTGGGCGCAGTATTGACGAGATAGAAGGGTAGGGACGAGGGTGTGCGAGCAACAAGAGGACAAATCAGGGCTGGGCTGTCCACTGGATAGCATGAACTGTGACTCGCGTTGGGTGCCGGCGCAGGGGCTCCCCACAGGGCGGGAGTCCGGTCCCCAGGAACCTCGGGGACAAGTAGTAGAGGGCGTGTCCGAGATGGAGTATGAAGAACGGTTCAGGGATTGGGGGGCAGGAGCCTAGATGGTGGGGGGATTCGTTCCGTTCTCCAAATGCCAGGGCCGGGGTTTGTCACAAGGGAGGGAGTACACATGAGGAGGCGTCGAACACCGCGCCCCACGAGGGTAGTGGTCGCTGCAAACACCATCCGACCGCATCAGCCGGTGGGCCCATCAAGCCTCTACATGCGAGTGGGCGGGCGGGGCTGTGCGGCGGGCCCAGTGCCGGTGCGTGGGGGTTCAGATCTTTGCGGGAACTAAGGGCAGAGATGCTCAGCATGGTATCCCAGGGTGCGAGCAGAGAAAGGGACACATCGGCTGTCGTCGTGCTTACGGCGAAAACAGCGAGGTCCACATGACGACTAAAACCTGGGTGCCGGGGCGAGAGAGAATCAGGGTTGGCAAACAGTATCGCTCAGGGATGGAGTGTCCAAGGATGGCGCGGGGGGCGCCCAGCACAGTAACGGGGATGAAAACAGGCGGCCCGACATACGGTATGTTTTGCATGTCCTAAATAGAAGTAATCACATCCACTGTCTGGCCATTCCAGACAGGTTGTCCACCCTGACACACAGCTTCAGCCGGGTTAACACGTGGGGGGCACCATCCTGAGGCATCAGCACTTCAGAGCCTCTGTGTACCATGGGTGGTGCACCCTGCTGTACCGGGTCCAAACCATTCAAGCCACTGGTGTACAGTGTGGTGCACCAGGGCCATCCTACAATCACAACTTCAGGCCACTTTGTAACATGTTGGAACGCGAGGGGGGGGCCGTCGCATCACACTTCAAGCGCACTGTGTAACATGTTTCACCATCCTGCCGTCCACACTTCAAGCCACTGTGTAACATGTGTGAACCATCCTACAGTCACACTTCGGCCACATGTGTACATGTGTGTCCCAGTCTAACAGGGTCACACTGCAGGCCACTATGTACCATGGGTTCCACCAGGCCTGACAGTCACACGTCAAAAGCCAGGGTTACACCTGTGTGCACAACTAGACGTCCCACTTTAGGACCATAGTGTATCACCTGTGTACACAAAGTCCTACAGTATCAATTCATGGTGTAACACAGTGTGCCAATCCTCATGCTTCAAGGTCAGTGTAACATGTCACGGCGTGAGTCCCTTTCAGCGTTCAAGTTTCATTGCAACACAGTGGTGCAGCTGGGTCGGTCTGGGTTCATGCTTCAAGGTCGGGGTGAATTGGGTTTGCACGAAGTCCTACGTCAGTCGGGGTCTTTCAGCGCCGTGTGTCGCAGCGGTCAGGCACAAAGCCTACAGGCTTCAAGGTCTGGGTAACATTTTCACAATCGCGTACGAGTCAACGTTAGGCATGGTGTAGTATGGGTGTGCTGCCGAGTGGCCTAATACCAGACGTGCATGGCTCTTGGTTTACACCGTGGGTGTACAGCCTACAATCAGCTTCAGACGCATGGTGTAGCACATGTGTGCCCATCCGCCCCCACCAAATTAAGAAATACTGGCAAAGTCAGAAACGTCCACAGGCAAGCTGTTTTTTTTCTTTCAAGTGTGTGTTCGAGTCTCGTGCTGTTGTCCCTGCCTTCTCCCCTCCCAACGTAGCAACACGCAATACAACAGCTAATCTAATCCGAAGAAAACATAGCAACTCCACGCTAAAATAATACATGAAATAAATGAAAACAATGAAATAAACAAATAGGCTAAAAAAGAAAAAATAGAGTAAGTACTAAGAAATAGAAGAAAATGAAATGACAATAGAGATTAATAACAAGACATAAGCTAACGGGTAAATCCCATTAGAAGTTGGTGTATGACATGACGCTTCATCCCCTGTTCGGCGAACTTGCACTCAACTCCCCATCCAGTCACATCACTCGACGCTGCCATCATCATCATTATAACTTTTTATCCTAATATAGGGCCCAACGGTCGTCGACAATTGACTGCATCAGGAGTCATTCTAATGCATCATAATGGCGCGCGTGGGTTCGTTAACCATCTTCAGCACCCCCACCATACATCATCACCGCGTGAACGGGTAGATCTCTATGATTCCAAAACTTGACATGACGGCAGGCAGACTGTTCTCAGTTCAGTGGCACAGTGAGTGCATCGCAATTCGTGATCCGTATTTACATCCGTCTTCGAAGGGGAACTTGCGCCTGTCATACCATCAGCTCGTTAACAATGGCCATCACATCATCGGAGGGGCATCGGTAGTATCATCATCCCATCATATTAGTGCCATCACACATCCCACTACACACACATCATCCCCATCTTTCAACGAACCTCCAGCTAGTTTTTTTAAATAGGGTTTTTTTTTGTTCGCTTTGGTTCGTTCAGTTACAACACAAACCCCGTACCAGGCAAGCGTCATCGGTCATCTTTATTATCCTCCTCCGCCACATAATCACATCATCTTGTAACACAGGGGGCCACAGGCATGCCCCAAAACCCAACAACACAGGTCTGTAAACAGCGTGCTCACAACTGGGCAACCGCAGGCCCGGGCAACCGGAGCCAGTGCGGCGGTGTCCGTTCTTGTTGGTTGGTCCGTATCACAAAACGTACCACGTGAACGCCTGTGGGCCGCCTAAGCCTGAGTCCGCGCTTCCTTCAAGTCCTGGAATCCTGGGCGCAAGTCAAGGGCACTCTCCCTTTGCGTGTGTGCTGGTGCAGTTCGGACCCCTGGGGCACCATCACGCCAGAATGCCTGGCAGACTCTGCTTGGGCCGGTGGCGGGCAGCCTGGGAACACACGGACGCTAGTGCGTGCGGGCCGGACGGGTGCGGTCTTCGGTATGAAACGGCGCCATTGTTTAGTGAACAACACACGCAACAAGCAACGTCAACGCTACGGCGGATATACCGGCGCCATTTGTGAACACACAACAACAGGCCCTCACAGCTGGTGGGATAAACTGCTCTAGGTTGTGTGGTGGAACACGTCCCAGGTGTGCACGCAGAGCGCCGACGTCTGGGGGTAGGGGGAATATGGAACTTCTCTAGGGGGGAACCACGGCCACAACAAACGCGCACCTCTTCATATAACTCGCACTAGGAGGCACAAACAGGACAAGCGCCTCACGCTGTTCAGAGAACCTTGTACCAGCGTGGGGAACAACAAGACGCTGACTAGTGCTGCAATATGACCACGACACAGCTCGTAGCGCTAGACATACCAGCGTGATGCATAGCTGATGGACCAAGGCCAGGGTGGTGGTTGAGCACAGGGCCGTCAGGCTTTGAGGGCCACGGGCCCACTAGGGAGATGGTCGGGCGCCATTGCCCAAGCCCGGGGGGGGATGGAGTTCCAGATGGACAGCAGGGTGCTTAGGTGGCCATTGACCAGTCAAGGACAGGAGGGAGTCGCGGCAGAGCAGGAGCGGAAGGTCACGCCTGACGACCCACACATAAGGGGCCAAAGAAGGGGGAACGGCCATTCTGCGGTACGACGAGCACAAAACAAGAGGATGAACAATGGGAAGCTAGAGGCGCGTCCATATTGAGACAGAGGAGAGGAGGCGGGAGTGCCGGGAAAGAGCATCACAATCGGGAGCAGGCCAGCTGAAGAAGGCATTGTGCTCCTCCTCAGGACCGCGGAGGGGATATGCGGAAGGGAAAGGGATGGATGGCGCTTATAGCCCAGCGCAACCACAAGGGCCCATATCAGGGGGGATGGGGAGGGGGGGGGGGGGGGTGGGGTCGGACTGGGGTGGTGGAAGCAACGCACAGGCTGAACAACGGTTGGAGACAAACGCATGAACGAACACAAACCTGGGAGAAAGAACCAAGAGGGGGAACCGGCTAAAAACACTTCAGACGGGTTGGTGGAAGGCCGGGCCGCCAGAAAAATCTGAGCGCAGAGGGAGGCTGCAGTAAATTGGGTTAGGGGCTCACAATGCATGGCGGTCATGGGGGGGAGCCCTTCTGTCTCGGCTAAAGAAGAGGTGTCAACTGTGAGTGAATGAGCGGAAATGGCACCAGGGAGGCTTCTGCACTCTGTTTAAAACAAACGGGGTAAAATGGTGGGTGAAAATGGCGCGGTGAAGTGCAAGCGCACAAGACTGTTTCTTCCTTACAGCGCCAACCGCACAGGGCAAAGCTCGGGTCAGCAGGACTGTTCTGCATTGCAAGCACAACAGTGTAATTGGAAAACGGAGAAAGGTCCCGCTCTAGGCACCCAGACCCAGGATCAGGCGACGTTGTCACGGTTCTGGACGCATTTAATGTTTGAAATGACCTATTGTGTTGGAAGTGGCCAGGTCACATGACTTATGGTTTTTAGGGACCATCGGTGCAACCAAAGTACCAGCTCGCGCTCCGCGCTCTCCTCTCTGCTCCATCCTCTCAGTCTCTCCTCCGTCGTGCTGCCGTCCTCCATCGCGATTCACTTGTGTGAAAAAAAAAGATCACCCCCTTAACCTTCCCTCCACCCCCCTAAATTGTACCAGTTTTTTTCCCGTAACCGGCCAACCCACCCAACCCTAAACCGAGTAAGCCGAAGGCCGCCCCCGCCCCCCGCGGATGCATACTGGGGGCCCCTTCCGTAAAACTAGCAAAGGTCAAGGCCCCTTTGTGTCGCTCGCCATGAAATAACTTTCATTAAAAATTAATGGATCCCCGTGAACGAACAAAGTGGCCCCGAACAGCGATCTTTATCGCTGTGGCGTTGGTTTTGTCCGGCGAACCTCGCCGATAAGGGGAAAAATTGCGATGGGGTCCCCACGTTGTGCGGGCTTAAAGCCGTCCCCGCGTTTGGGCCCCGGAAAAAACAGGTAGCCTGTGGTGACCTTTCAACTTTGTCACTTGTTTGTAAAGTCCCCAAAGAACCGGGTCCCCCCGGCCCCCCGCGAAACAACCGAAACTGGCCCCCGGTCCTAAAAAAGTGGGGCCCCGGCGGATAGGAAAGAAAAAAAAGGTGCCAAAACCCGGGGTTATTTTTGGCGCAAGATGTAGAGAAAGCCAACCCAGCGAAAAGTACAGAGAACTGCCTGCGGTAAGTCCCCGAATCCGTCGAAGTCGCGGTTCCGCCATCGGAAATTACAGTATAAAGGGTTCGGGCGTGTTTTCGTCCGTTCGAGAACCCTTTCGAAGCCTGCATGGATCAAAGGTAAAATTTTCAACCATATTCTTTTTTTAACAGTTAATTTCCCTCTAAAGTGTTTCTTACTCCTCTCCTCCCCGTTCCTCCCCATGTCTTTCGCAAAAAAAATCTAAATCCTTCCCCACCCGGTGAGAAGCATCGGGGGTACGGGCGCGGGAATCCGCATCTTCCTCCTCCCTCGCAAATCTGGTGTGTGTTTTGGTAGTGCCAGCTCCCGGCTGATTTATCACGTAAGACCCTGTTTTGACAGTTGTTTTTTTTTGTTTTTTTTTGTTGTTTTTTTTTTTTTTTTTTTTTTTTTTGGTTTTGCCTTGGGAACTGATAAGAAAAAGCCCGCCCCCGGGAATCTATGACTAATTTTCCCACATTTAAATTTGTCCAAGGGGAGTCTCCCCCTTTCCTCTCTCTCCCTCGGTCCCGAGTCGAGGGAGGGGGCGGGGGGCAGGAGAAGGGGGGTCTCCCCTCTCCTCCCCCTCCTCCTCCTCGGCTCCTCCCTCCCTTTCCCTTTTTCCTCTTTTCCCCCTTCCCCTTTCTCCTTTTTTCCTCCTAACTTTCCGGTAAAAATTTCCCCCTGCTGTTTTTGTTTTTCCCAGAAAATAAGCGGAGCCAAAGGAGAAAGGAAATGTTGTTTTTGTTTTTTTTTTGTGCATTTTTTGGTTGGGCAATAAAAATAAATGGTGAAGAAGAAAAGAGTTTCCTTTCACCAAATGGTGCAACAAACCGCGGCGCTAAACGCGTGGACCCAGGTGGCCGCTTGCGTTTGGAAATCCCTGAGAAAACCCAAAAACCATGCCCGCCTAGGAGAAGTGGTTTTGTTTGGGGCCCGTCCAATCCCTGGTGGGAGAAACAAGCGAGGCGGAGATTTTCCAACGGCGAGGAACCAATTGGTTCACGTCTGTGGAAAATAAGAAAACAGCCGGCCGCTGAAATTTGCCTTTTATGAAAGGCCATTTCCGCCACCGTGTGGCCCTTTTGTGGTGGGATGAGATCCTTACCCCTGCAATCAGTAACCCTTCTTTTGTGAAGTTTGTTGTTGGGTTTTATTGGCCCTTAAGAAGATTGTCCCCTGGGGGATGTTCTCGCTTTTTTTGTTCCTTTTGACAAGCCTGGGGAGAGGTCCCCTCGGGGAAATAGAAAAAAATGACTAAAGGAAAATTCGGACATTCGGCCATGGGGAAATGGGGTTGTGTCCCCCCCTAAGATTTGCGCTTTTTTTTCAAGAGAGAGCCTTTTGAAAAGGATAGAGGGTCGCGCGTGAAGGAAAAAACGTTTTTGTTTACCCGTTGGAAATCCAGAACATGGACCTGCCCCCCCTTGTCTGTGTGAGGGGGTGGAAACAACCACAGGAACATTTGGAGTTGTTCCCCAGCGGGGTCGTAGGAAAAAAACTGGTTAACTTCTGCCCTTTCAAATGGGTGGGTTTTTTGACCAAACCGTCGGAAACCATGCGGGCGGCGTTAACGGCAACATTTTTGGTTTCACTGTTTTTTGAATTGGGAAAAAATACCGCTCCCCCCGGGGCAAGGTGGTTTCAAGGAACCAGTGGTAAAACAAAGGACCCGATTGGGAACCAACGGTGTGGATTTTTTGCACCCCCATTTCCAGATCCCAAGTGGGGCCTTTTTTGTTTTGGGAAGTGAAATGGTGGCAAAGTGTTGGGGGGGTGAATAGACAAAGCCGAAAAGGACCCAGTGTGCCCACAGGTTTAAATGCTTCCCGTGCGCCCACAATCCCCCCCAATTTGGGGGTGGGGAGACGTTTCCATTGTGTTTTTTTGTTTTTTTTGCCACACCGCACCGTGCTCTGTGCGACACCCGGCCCCAGCCCCGCTGAATTTCCGCCCATTGCCCCGGCCCAATGGCAAGAATTTCCACCCTACACCCTCCTTGGGTAATTGTTTTTTTCTTTTATTACTTTCAAATCAAGCCCCAGCCCGCAATTGGGGTCTAGTTTTTTTGTTACATCCAAACGCATACGTGAAAAAAGAAGCCCCCCCGGACAACCGGAAAGGTTAAATAGTGTGGCAAAAATGGGCGTTGAGGTTGGGGCCTGTTATCATTCCCCCTCAAAAACGAAGGCCCCGTTTGAAGGGGGTTTGTTTTTTTCCGGTCCCCCCCTGGCCTCCCGGCCTGACGTACCCTCCAGGAAACCAAGGATTTGAAAAGCCATTGGCCCTGAGGAGAAGAAAGTGGGTAAATACCACTCCGCAAACGAGACTCCCCTCATTTTTTTATGTACCTGATTTTGTTGTGTTTTATCTCAAGCTCCCTTTTTTTTTTAATTTTTTTTAAGCGGAGTCCCCACCACACAACATTACATGGCCCCTTTTTTTGGGCTAGAAAAAGGAAGCCCCTTGCCACATAGACTACAATGTGGTTTGCTGTGCTATGCCCCCAGGGGGGGGGGAGAGAGAGGGGGGAGGAGGGAGAGGGGAGGGGGGGGGAGAGGGGGTTTTTTTTTGCCCCCTTACGTCCTGTCCGCCAGAAGAACCAAGTTGTTTAAAAACCCAAAATTAAAGGAGTCAAGCGGGTTTGGTGGATGGCAACGGAGGCCAATGTGATTGGTAATTTATTGCCCTTTCAAGATGCAAAAAAAACACGAAGTGTGGCAAAGTTTTCAATTTCTCCCCCTTTTTTGAACCTTTGAATGGAAATTTTGGGGGAATACCGTAAGTCCAATGGAAGCTGTCCAGTTTGTTTGCCCTTTCCAGGAGAACACACAACATTTGACCATGGCCACCAGTTGGAGGTGGAAGTAACAACTTCTTCACCGTAAACATAAAACTTGGATTCCGTTTTTTTTTTTTTCATAAACCAAAAATAATATGGCCATTCCAGGGGTTTATGGAGCCTTAAATATGGCATGTGGGTAACAAAGGAAAAAATGCTGAAACAGAAAGTGTTTAAAGAAACAATCACAGTTCAACTGGGGTTTTTAAATTTTTTAATTTTTGCCATGAAGGTTGGAAAAACGTCCCTTTCTCCCGTTTGTAACAACACCTTCCTTCCCACGGTCTTTTTTTTTGATGTTTTTTTTTTTAAAAGTATACATCTTTGAGTTTAGAAGAAAGTGGAAACCCATTCTTTTTTTTTTTTTCCCCATGCCAAACCACCTCACATTTGCCATTTTTTTTGTCCCACTTCTGTTGCATCTTTTAAATTTTGGGAAATTGACAAATACAAACATAAATTTGCCCCCCCCCTTTATTGCAATGTTGGGCGTTGTTTGTCTTAACTTTCGATAACAGGTCCCAAACTTGTTTTTCCGGTTCGCCCCTAATTTCCGCGAGTTTTGGAATGCTGAGGATTCCCAACCTGGGTGGGGGGCTTGTGCCCAGTTATCAACCAACTTTGCGCTCCCCCAGTTCAGAAACCAAAACCAGAAAAAACGTGACCCCCTGGGCCTGGCTTTACGCCACCTGAAGGGAAAGTGGAGCTGGGTTGGGCTTTTCCAAGGCACCACCCCACGTTTGTGGGGTTTGTCCCACAAATGGCCCCCATCAGGGACCCTTCACGCCTTTTTTCATCAAGGATCGGCCCTGGCCTGTCAAGATTTATAGCAACATTTATTGGGAGGAAGGCACGAGGTCCCGTCAACATTCCAACATTTTTTTTATGGAAACCAATTTTTTTTTTTTTTAATTTACTTAGGGGACATAAACTATAACCTGGTTGTTTATTTTTTTTGTCCCATGTGTTTTTTCCCCTGTTCTCCCCACCACCTTTCAAACCCATAAACCCCCCTCCCCGTTTGTAGAAAATGGTTTCCCCCCCCATCTACCTTTGAAACCATTTAACCCTCTTGTTTGGGCAACCTGTTTTGGACCCTTGTTTTTTTTTAATCCCTGGGTGCTGGCATAGTGTTTTTTGTTTTTTTTTTTTTTTACACCTAATCCTTTTTTTGCCCAGAACTGTAAATTCATAAATAATCTCAACAGTCCCTGGCCAGAAGAATGATAGAAGAAGAAGAAAGAAAAAAAGAAAGGAAAAGGAGAATAAATCAGTTTTTTTTGTAAGCCGAAGATCAAGGAAGAATTCCAACGTTCCAAAGCAATTTTAGATGGGTTTAAATTAATTTTTTTGCCAGATTCCCCCTGAACAGTGGCCCCCCCGATTGACATCAAATTTTGGCATAAAAAACTTGGGCCCCCATGCCGGCCCCATCAAGCCTGCCCCCCTCTCTAATGAGGGATCTTCCATTGGGATGGGGAGGCTGAGGAAAGGCTGGAAAGCGCGTTCCCTCAACCCCAACCTTTGGAAACAATCCCCCAAGACCCAACAAACCCGGGCCAAAGAGGGAGGGCCCCCAAGAGCAAAGAACCTTTCCGAATCCCAGTGGCCTACTCGGAAGCCTTGGCCAGGGAAGGGAGGTTGTGGGGGGGCCCTGCCCCCCCCAGCAACCACTGCCCCCCCTGGTCCCCCCCCTCATGACTATCCCCAACGGGGGGGAATTCGGCCTCTTGTGGGCTTCCTTCCATGGCAAAGCCCCCACATGGATGAACCCTTTTTCCCCAAATGCCCCCTCAAGCCTGGCTGCCCCCCCTTGCCCCTGTGGTTTGGCCCTGGTTAAACAAAACAACACAAAGATTTTTTGGTGGAGAGGGGTGGTTCAACCGCCACCATCGAACAATTTCCGTTGCAGCCCCCCAAAACCATGGCCCTTGAAACTCCCTCCCTCACCAACCAAAAACAAAGCCCTGCCCTCTCTGTCCCCCCCCAAGCTGGGCAAGGTGGGCACCCGAGATTTGCCCCTTTGGGGGTGGCCTGGGAAAAAAAGGCTTGCAAAACCAAGGGTTTTTGATACTTTGCCGTCCCCTTCTTTTCCCCCGCAAAGGCCATAATCGCCTGAGAAGGCAGTGAAAAGAAACTGGATGGCCCCCAGTACAGTTTCTATTCAAAACGCATGAACCTGAAAATAAACCCAGAACCATTCCTTGGTCCCCCCCCAGAAAATCAATTGACAATTTTCCCTAAACCTCTTCCATTTTTTTTTCCCTGTCCAATGATGGCCCCAGAAATTGGCCCCAATTTTTTTTATACATTTTTTGTTTCCTTTGTTCGTTTTTTTGTGCCAATTATTAAAAGTTTTTGAGAAAAAAAAGCCCGGGGTGTGGAATATTTTGACCCTAGTTGGATTTTTTTTTCAAAATGCCTGTTTTTGGATTTTTAAATGTTTTACCGTTCCCACGGTCATAAAATGAAACCTATTGTCCCCCCCCCTAATTTGAAACCCCACCGGATCCTCTGCCCAAAACCCACCACAACAACCCTTCACAACGTCGGTACTCCCCCTCCCTTCCCCTCCCTCTCCTTTTTCCCTTTTTTCATTCCCACCACCCTGCCAAAAATGTGGCTATACACCAACAACAGCCACACACCACCACACACAAACACCACACCACACACCCATAACATGGCAATAACAAAATGAAAAAAAAAAACCATTGAACCACAATTAACTAAATATATTTTCCAAGATCAACACTTAAATACCTTGAAATAGAAATTACACCAATAAATCCAACATTTTCCACAACACACACACCAAAAACAGGAGATAAAAAAAACCACCCAAGACCACACAACCACGACACCAACAAACACACACCACCCACACAATTGCACCACACACTACATATTCACCACTACAAACACTACACAACAAACACACAACCTTTGGTGTAAGTGGGGGGGTTCACCCCATCCCCACAGCCCCACAGCCCAAAAGGAATTACAAGGCCCTTTTTTAAAATGCCTGCACAGCAGCCCTTACCACGTCCCTGTGTTTCCCTGTTGTAACAAGCCCGCACGATGAAAGGGGTCGTGGGCCCCTCCCCCCCGTTTTTGTTTGGGGTTCCCACCTACGTCATTTTGACCTCCCGACCCCCAATGGCCATCACCAAGAAACCCTCCGGACACGTCCTCCCCCACAATGAATTGTTTTTTTAACGCCTTTGCCCATAGTTGCTTGAACATAAACACAAAACCACAACAAAAACAAAAAATGCAGGACCACACCACCAAATTCCAGGACTCCCAACTGAAAGAGACCCTTCTCATCATTTTTTACAAAGTAATATGTGGGCAGGTTTTGTTTGGGGTAAATTTTGTTGTGCCGAAATGTGTTAGTTGCCAACAATGCAAACTCCCAATATCCCCCTTAAAAAGTCACCTCAAAACAATGCAAAAAACTCCCTTGTAGTAGGTGGTGGGTTGTTGGGTGTGGTGGAAGGGTTGGGGTGTGTGTTTGTTGTTTGTTGTGTGGGTGGTGTTTTTGTGTGTTGGTGGGTGTATTTGATGGTGTTGGGTGTTGTATCCAAGAAGTAATTAGTTTTTTTAAAGAATACGCCAATTTGTTAAAATCACACTTAAAAACACATCCCAAAAATAAACCCTACATCCCAATTAAGGAAAATGAACACATTAAAAAATTGGGGGTCCCCCCCCCCCCCCCCTTATTCAAGTATGTTATTTATGAAAGTTAAAAGTTTAATCCCTGGTAGAATTAGGTCCCCCCCCCCCCCCCCCCCTGAAAAAAGGGAAACAAAGAAGAGGAAAAAAAATCTAACGACCCCAAATAA
>JADBJO010013759.1:0-10000 GCA_016801955.1 Conus betulinus
ACACACACTGAAACTGACTGACTGCAAACCAAGTTAGTGTCAGATTACTCAAGTTTGTACTGACATTGAAGAACACGTATGAACATAATCCAACGTTTTTCATTCAAGCAAAGAGCATCATTAACCCACCAAAATACGCGCGCACACATACCACACAAGCGCACACTACATCGCGCGAGTGCGTACTCACGCACATACACATACACATACGGACGCGCGTTGCCCGCGCGCACACACCAAAAGTACCCACTTACATAAATACACAAATACACGCATGCTCATACGAACACACCCATACCCTCACATACACTCAAACTTGCACACTCACACACACACACACACACCACAAACACACCACACAACACACACACACACCAGGGGCCCAGAAATCCACCAGCCTCGGATATTCGACACAAGTTTGGAGCAAGCTATAGACAAAAAGTATTTCGTTTCGGAAAGGAATGTATTTTCCATCAAACGGATGATGTAAGTGTGTGCTTCTGTGTGAATCAGAACGACGACCTTCAAGAATATTCCTGCGATCCGTGTTCGGAAGACGATCGCTTTTTCCTGGTTTAACAACCAGGAAGAAAGACACATGTCATAAGAGGAATGTCTTAAATTGTCCTGCATTTGGAAAGGAGACGCATCGGCAACACGAAGCATGCAGAGACCCAAGCTCTATGGCTGCTGCACGCTGGGTCCCACGGACTGATCCAGTTTTACCCTGGGTGACCGTCGTCTACAGAACTGACAGTGAACACCAGTGACTTTTCTCGTTCATGAGTTCATCACGTAAAGCGAAAAAACAGGATATTGCTGTGGTTTTCCATGTTAATAAAATCGAAATTGAGTCGCGTTTTTGTTGTTGTACATCCCGCCGATTTGCTTAAAGGGCTTTTTACAGCCTAACAGCATTAAACTTCGTTCATGGATCTTTCGTTCGTTTGTCCAAACATCAAAGCAATAAGCCTATAGACGAGATAATTTCTACATACACTAACACACACACACACACACACACACACACCACACACACACACACACACGCAGCACCACACACACACCACACGCACACACCGCACACGCACACACACACTGAGAGCCCATATATACCGAATTCAGAAACACCATTCTGTTGACTACCTGTATATCCAATACATGGTAGTCAAGGGTCATTAAAGTATGGAACTGGCTGACATATTACTCGTAAGAGTCGAACAGCTTTATGGGTGTATATGGATTGGGGAAGGGAGAAGAGAGGAAGATTGGGGGGGGGGGGGGGTGGGGGATGATGAAAAGCCTTGCTCTACGTGCAAATTAGACGCCGAACCATACTGATATGGAATATGCCTTGAATAAGATTTTAACGTTTCAAAAATTCGCGAATTGGTTCTAAAAAAACAAACAAACAAACAAAACCTGTTAGGGGGGAGGGAGGAGAGCATCGAGGAGAGGGTGGGGCGGTGGAAGAATTAAAAAATATCTTCCAAGTGGATGAGATTTAATAAGAGTAACAGCCAACATTGCCAGGCTCCAGCCGTTCTCATAACTGGGATTTAAAAACATTTGACAAAGTCAACGGAAGCTTTGAAGGACTTCATCTTATCATGAAGAGGCTGAAAGTGATTTTTTTGTACTAGTACAGTCAAATAAAAAAATGAGGGATATCGAGAGTCTGACCACATGCACAAGCAGGTGCCGGTTTTTAAATACCTACCTAACCAACCATTAACCCGCAGCCTATGTACAAGGTTACGATTTGGGATTGGCCCTGGAGGATTACTCGTCATATCCCATCTGTGCTTCCGAGCTGAATCTTCCAGATATTGTATCTGTCTTATGTTCCAGATTGAACTTGTCAGAATGTGGATAGCTTCAGATGAAGAAAGAAGGATATCACAATTCAAAAACATCAGATTTATTTCTTGCAGCTTCCTTAGCATAAAAGTCAGCTAAATCATTGCCACGTAAACTAGAGTGCCCTGGAACCCATAACAGAGTTACATCGATACCCCGGGTTATTAACTGATGAATGAGAATAAGATCTCACACACCAAGTCTGAACGACTAGATTTTGATTGACAATGTAAAGCCGTAAGCGCTGATTTTGAGTCCGATAGTATAAGTATTTGTCTATGTATAACGGGCATGTCAAGTATAAAATCTAGTGCTTTCAAAATAGCAAATAACTCTGCTGTAAATATAGAACATCCTTTCGTAATATGGAATTTCTTTCTGATGCTAAGCGCTGGTATTACAAAGGAAGCCCCAACATCGAAGAATCTAAAACAGAACCATCCGTGAAAATGTGTAGATGGGAATCGTATTTCCTGTCTATCAAGTCTTTGGCATAGGATGATAGTAACAGAGGATTATCTTTTTTATTTAAATCTCCGTAAGAGTAGATTATTTCAGCCTGCTCTGACAACCACGAAGGGTATGAACAACATGGAACCTGGGCAATACCATCAAGAGACAGGTTGCAGTTCTGAAACAATGGGGAAACATAATCACCTAGGGACATGTATACCGATTTGTTACGGATCTCTCTTGAAATATACGTGCTGCCATCCAGTTTCAGTCATTACTGAATTTGGGATGGTTCTAGCCCTCACTGTAAAATTACAGGCGCAACTTAGCCTGTGTTCATTTAAGGGTAACACACACCAGCCTCCTTGTACGTCAAATCAATTGAAGCCCATCGGGGAAGTCCTATGCAATTTTAAAGGCTAACGATCAATACTGGTAAGCTTGTGTAAATCTGTCTTTCCAGCTGTAAAAAAAACTTCTTGGCCATATGACAGAATTGAACGAACTAACCCTGAGGCGACATAGACGAGATTAGATCCCCAGTTAATCAGAGGTATGGCAGAAAGAACACGTAATAAACCAATTTTTTTTCCTAGCCTTTTCTACAAGGAAATTTATATGTTTACTCCAAAAAAGTTTATAGTGGAAGATTACTCCGAGAAACTTAACTTGTTTGCTTGGGTATATCAAATTATTATCAACCCTTATAGAGATAGCTTCTCTGCCTTCAAACGCAATTGTTTTCTTTGTAAAGACAACAAAGACAGTTTTGTGAGCAGATAAACCAAACCCATTTGATTTCATGTAATGAAAAATATTGTCAACTATTTCCTGATACTGTTCAATGATTTTCTTTCTTTTTGTTTGTTGTTTGGAAAATTGCAGTTTACATTTCTCCACACTAGCAATATCATCTGCATATAGAGCTAATGTGGCACCTTTTGTATTAACCTGTTTAATATCGTAAAGCATTAGCGAGAAAAGTGTTGGAGCGATTACACTTTCTTTGGGAACACCCATGTTAATAGTCTTAGAAGTTGATAAAGCTCCATGTAGATTGACTTGGATAGTTCTGTCCGATAAGAAAGCTTTTAGAAATTGGAAAAAACGACCTCGTATTCCTACTTCATGTGCTTTGAACAACAATTTAGAATGCCATACTGAATCGTAGGCTCTATGAACATCAAAGAACGTTGCAAGGGTCGAATAACGCTTGGCAAGAGCTTTTTTTTTCACATTTGAGGATAAGTGGACAATGTGGTCTGTGACTCCTCTACCTTTCCTAAAACCAGCCTGGAATAAAGGCAAGACTCCATTTTTTTTCAAGGAAATGTTCTATTCTGTTTTTCATGATTCTTTCAAAAAGTTTTCCAATGTGAGGGTTTAAAGAAATAGGTCGAAAACTAGAGGGAAGAGTTTTTTAGTTTTCCTTGTTTAAGGATTGGGATGACAGTAGCTTTTTTTCCAATCTGTAGGGAGCATTCCAGTATTCCAGCAAATCTGAAAGAACTCCAACAACTTTGATAACAGACTCTCAGGAAAATGCTTAATCATGTTATAGGAAATAGGATCCGAACCAGTGGATATCTTACCCGTTTTTACACGTTTAAGTGCGAAACAGAGTTCATGCATTGTTAAGTTTGTGTTTATATATAAAGTGTTACTTTCTATATTAGTCTGCTCAATGTTTTGGAATTTATCCTCAAACTCCTTTCTACGAATTTGTTCAGATTGAGATAAACACTCAGTCTGACTCATTGAAGCAAAAGTTTCTGCTAATAATTCAGCCTTTTCTTTGTTAGTTCTATAAATTTTATCATTAACATGCAGAGCAGGCTGAGGGGAGATGAAATGTACCCTTGATTTTTTTAATTTCTTTCCATAATTTAGAAACGTCATGTGGATGTTTAGAGCAAGTCATGATCAAATTACCATAATACTGTTTTGCAAGAGCTACTGTTCTGTTACTATAGTTATTAGCAATTTTGTATTTACAGTGGAGTTCGTTTACTACTTGGGGTGGCTGTGAATGACGACTACTATTCATCCAGTTTTGAAATGCCTCTGTTTTCATTTTTACGGCCAAACTCACATGAGAGAGTTCCACCAAGGGTTTGAGGCTCTCTTTGGATGGTCTTTAAACTTAATCTTTGGAATGGCACGATCTGCTGCTCTCAGAATAAGATTTCGTAAATCTACATAATTGTTTTCAAGATCTTCTACTGATTCTATGTTATGATTAAAATTGAGCTTAAGAGAACCAGTAATTAGAGTCTGGGCAAAAAGGTCCCAGTTGGCTTTATCTTCGTTGTATTTTGTATGTCCGAGGGTATGCTCAGTTCTCTCTGGACACACTAAGATCTGAACTTCAACAGGAAGATGGTCACTACCCAGTGGTGACTGAATGACATTCCACGTGCAAAGTGGAAAAAATACCCGAGTTACTAAGGACAAATCAATTGATGAATTTTTCTGATCAGAACGATCAGCAATTCTGGTGATAGACCCGTCATTCAGTATCGTTAGATTAGCATTTACTATAGTGTTGGCGAGATATTCATTATTGTTTGTGATATTTTTAGAGTTTTTCGGACCATAGAGCAAACTCCCGGGATACTATTTTCCTCCAGTGACTAATGCAGTGAAGAAAATACTAAAACAAAAACTGCCATATATGTGTCGTGCAACATTTTGTACCAACCTGTTAAAACACCCTGTAACGCGACTGACAAACGCTTATATTCCTGCTGTATAGCAGTGAATATCAAGGGCCAAAGTTTACACACACACACACACACACACACACCACACACACACACACACACACACACACACACACACACGTGTGTGTGTGTGTGTGCAGTAGATACATGTATACAGTGGTAGACAAATATATCACTGCAAAGATCCAAAGCTGAAATACATGATAAGATACACAGGAATTTCCTACTGTGGTGCTTTCAATTTAAAGATAGATAGGTAGATAGATAGATGTTTTTGTCTGGGTTGGTTTTCATCGATCCTAACTGAGGACAAACTGGTCGTACAACAGCGAGTGAATTACACCATCAAGCCTACCAATCCATACACACTCAAATCAGAATCGTGCGGTAATTCCGTGAGAAAAGGGAACGCAACATCAGGGTCATATCACCCTGGGAGTTATTAGCACAGTTGATACGTATCATGAGCTCTCCACTATTGATAGAGGATATATGTAGGCTTGTGATGGTGTTTAAAGAGATGAAGTGGGACTTATATAGCACGGCTGATGCATATTATGAGCTCCCTACCTAGTGATAGGGGATGTGTGTATGCATGTGATGTTCGTTGAAGAGATGATTTCATACGGGTGTTGTCTTGTGTTCTACCATAGCCTTTGGCAAAGTCATGCTGGTGAGGAGCCCGAGGTGGAAAACCCAGAACCTGATGGCGCTGAAGCAGCAACCCAAGAAGAAGGAGTTAGAAGAACTCGTTATGCTGGAGGTGGGAGATCCTTAGGGACCTGCGGCAGGCCTCGTTCTGCGTCCAGCTGTTGGCCAGCTTCCAGAGCAGGTCATTTCTCTACCTGCTGACGGGTAGGTCAACACTGTGAACGTTGCTTAGCTTCCAGAGCGCATCACTTCTCTGTCTGTTGTTCCCCTCTCTGTCTCTCGCTTTCTGTCTGTTTTCTTTGTCAGTCTGCCTGTCAGTCCATCTGTCTGTCTGTCTGTCTGTCTCTCTCTCTGAATGCGCGCGCGCGCCCGCGGTTCCGTGTATGGTTCGTGCGTGTTTGTGTGTGTGTGTGTGTGTGTGTGTGTGTGTGTGTGTGTGCGTGCCTTATATATATATATATATGTGTGTGTGTGGTGTGTGTGTGTGTGTGTGTGTGTGTGTGTGTTGATTGCGACTCAAAAAGCCCCAGTCCGGTGACACGATTAATTCTCTTGTTCTGTCGTTCACTGTGTTTCACAGACTATATTATAGCGGAGGGTCCGCTGTGGGATCACATAGAGAAACGAACTTTCTTCCCCGGAAACCGAATCGCGCTGCTGGCCGCTGAGCTGTCGGAGGCCCTCTTCTTTCTTTCTCCGTTCGGTAAAGGATAGCACCACACACACTGACCACACCATGCCACAATGAATACACATGTCAAGAAACCAACAAATGTTTCCACCACATCTCGGACGACTATGAAAATTTACGTTAATGTTGACTACTGTAACTTGTAGTAAAAGTGGGACGGAACAGGAGACAGGAGGAGGAGGATGCATGTCATTTATATACATTCAGCTGAAAGTTCAATAAATGAGGTTGGGTTGGGTTCATCGTGGAAAGAATAAACTTGCAATGAACAAAATTGAAAATGAAATGAGGCAGGGAACAGTAAACAATAAACAGTAGGGTAACTGTCGCTCCCATAAGAAAACCAACACAGAGTAACTTTTATTCAAGACTGGCAATGAAGTGAACACATTGTATCATCATCGGGGGAAACGTGGAGCCAGAAATGTTATGAAATGTACCGATATTAGACCTTCTGTCTGACCTTCATGGAAAGTTGCCGTAAATCTGCAGAAGACCACAAGTTATGCGGTTGCTCTTTGTGTGTTTGTTGTTTCAGAGTTATATAATCCAGAGATGTAAAACCAAAAAACATCATGTTCGACTCTGAAGGCCACGCCAGGTTAATTGACTTTGGGTTGGCCTTCTATGACCGCTGGGGTGAGGACTCCCAGAAGTCCTGGATCTGTGGAACTCCTCCTTCTGGGCTCCTGAGCTTTTTCCCGGAATCCACCACAGGAGTACGACGAGGTGAGTGTTCTTCTGCAGATAGTCAGTGGCTCTGTAGAGAGAAAGAGAGAAGGGGTGGGGAGGGATGGACAGGCAGACGGACAGACAGAGACAAACACACAGAAAGAGACAAAAGGGAGGGAGGAAGAGAGAGAGAGAGAGAGAGAGAGAGAGAGAGAGAGAGAGAGAGAGAGCAGGCAGGCAGACACGCAGACAGACAGACAGACAGGAGACAGAGACACAGACGAAGACAGAAGGGAGGCAGAGTGGGAGAGACAGACAGACAGACACAGACATAGACGGAAGGGAGAGAGAGATGCGGAGAGAGAGAGAGACAGAGACACACATAGAGAGAGAGAGACCGACAGAGAACGAAGAGGGGAGAGGGGGTAGGGGGGGGGGGTGTGTGGGGGGGGGACTTAAGACTAGAAGGGTAAGAGAGCGTGAGAAATAGTGAAATTTAGCATCACAGTATTTGCCGTTTGATTTTCCCACACAAACACGCGCGCGTGCGCGCGCGCTCTCTCACTTGCTCGTGCTCACACACACACCACACACACACACACACACACCACCCCGCATGCACGCCCGTCCCGCCCGGACGCACGCACGCACGCACGCACGCACGCACACACACACACACACACACACACACACACACACACCACACACACACACACACACACTCGCAAGCGGAGTCTCTATCGCAGCACCACTGCACATTCCTTCAGTTTATTCCAGTATCGTCCCGGATATCGTATTGACTTCCCTGAGATTAACGAGACGTTAATGAGAAAAACTGAATGCGGGGAGGGGGTGGGGTGGGGGGGGGGGGGGGAAGAGAAGCAGGAGGGGAGTGTCATGATAAATTATGAAGATTAAATGAAGACTTCATTAAATGAAGATGATTGAACATGGATTTTCAGTAAATAAAGGGTTATGAAATGAGGATCACGGTGAATGAGGATAATTAAAGGAGGATCGTAGTGAGTTAAAATGGTTGAATGAGGATCGTAGTGAATGAGAAGGAATGAATGAGGACTGGCGTGAATGAAGATAATAAAGTGAGGATAGTCGAGGACGATGTGTAGGATCGCAGTTTACGAGGATTGTGCAATGTGGATTGTAGATGATGAGGAAGATTGGAATCTGTAAAGAATGAGGAATGTGCTCTGAGGATCGCGGATGATGAGGAACATAAGAATTGTACTACAGGAGGAATGTGCAATGAGGATCGCAGATGATAAGGGAGATTAAGAATTGTAATGAATGTGGAATGTGCAATGAGGATCATAGATGATGAGGGAGATTAAGAATTGTAATGAATGAGGAATGTGCAATGAGGAAACGCAGATGATGAGGGAGATTAAGAATTGTAATGAATGAGGAATGTGCAATGAGGATCATAGATGATGAGGAAGTTAAGAATTGTAATGAATGAGGAATGTGCTATGAGGATCGCGGATGATAAGGAACATTAAGAATTGTACTAAAGAAGGAATGTGCAATGAGGATCGTAGATGATGAGGAAGATTAAGAATTGTAATGAATGAGGAATGTGCGATGAGGATCATAGACGATGAGGAAGATTAAGAACTGTCATAAATAAGGAATGTGCAATGAGGGTAGATGATGAAGACGATTAAGAATTGTAATGAATGGGGGGGAATACAGAGCGAGTACCGTAGTGGATGATAATGACTGTGTGAGGATTGTTTTGTGTTTTCAGATGGTAGATTGGTGGGCGCTGGGGGTGACCCTGCTCACCCTGGTGTATAAATACAACCCCATGCAGGTGGATGTGGATCCCAGGGATGACCGATACCTCCCAACGTTGGAGAAGTGAGCACTTTTCATTTCAAACATACTGCTGTTGATATGTGTGTGTGTGTGTGTGTGTGTGTGTGTGTGTGTGTTGTGTGTGTGTGTGTGAGTGTGTATGTGTGTGCATGCGTATGTGTGTGTGTGTGTGTGTGTGTGTGTGTGTGTGTGTGTGTGTTTCTATCTGTATCTTCTTTGCTTTTCACACGAACACACACACATACACACACACACGCGCGAGCGCGCGCGCGCGCATTTTGGGAAGCGTGCATACACCCATTTTCACACCCCACACGCACACGCTCACACGCACAGACAAACAATACACAGACACACACACAGACACGCATGCACGCATGCGCGCGCCCCGCGCGCACACACACACACACACACACACACACACACACACACACACACACACACACCACATATACACACACAGAGTTATATTATATTTTCATGTTTGTTCGATATGTGTATGAACTTGATTTTCATGCACTGTTCTCAAACCCATTTCCTTTCGTCTATTCAGAAAAGTGACTACGTTTCAACTTGAGGGCGGCCATGAGTTCCGCTTTGGCCTCTTCTCAAGAGGCCTAAAAAAATTCATAAATGATCTCCTCACACATGATCCCAGAAAACGTCTGGGATCCAGTGAGGAGGAGGTGAGGAATCACCCACTGTTCGCCACCATTGGGCTCCTGAAGGTAAGGCCGCTAGATAGAGAACGATAAAATGACTTTGACTCTCCCGCTCTTAATATCGGTGGGCATTTTTATAGCCAAGGCCACTGGGGAGAGAACAGAGGGATATCATGACTGCCCTGCTATGCAAGACAGCGACATGTTAAAGCTAAGACCATATGACAGGGGGCGGGGAATGTGCACAGATTGTTCGACAGACCTTTCGTTTCTAGACTATGACGAATCACCTTTCAAGCTCTTTCAACTGATGCTTACTGTTTCTGATACGTGTACATCAGAGCATTATGAGAGGAATTATAAAGATTCATACGACACTATTTGCCCTGACATTCAGGTCGAAAAAAAAAAAAAGGACAGGACAAGAGCATGAAAATTTAGAATTTACTACA